>JBBPBX010018408.1:0-12647 GCA_038048925.1 Garcialebias charrua | reverse complement strand
GAAATGACAGATGTGAAACTGGTCTGAAATTAGAGAGAGCTGTAGGATCTAGGCCTGGTTTTTTGAGAAGAGGCCTGACCACAGCATGTTTGAAAGCAGATGGCACAAAACCTGAAGATAGACAGCTGTTAATAAATGACAAAACACAAGGACCAATTACATCAAAGGATTGTTTGAACATTTTAGAGGGAATGATGTCCAGAGAACAGTTAGTTGGTTTCATCTGCTGAACCACCTTGGTGAGGTGAGGGAGTGAAACCAGGTCAAATTGGTCAAAAACAGCTGTGGTTATTGCAGACGCACAAGACTGGATGGTGTTGGATGAACTGACAATGTTCTGCCTGATAGAGTCTATTTTGTTGACAAAATAGCTCTGAAAGTCATCGCAGGTAGACTGTGTGGCAGTTTTCAGAACATTGATAGATGGGTTGATGACAGACGCACAAGACTGGATGGTGTTGGATGAACTGACAATGTTCTGTCTGATAGAGTCTATTTTGTTGACAAAATAGCTCTGAAAGTCATCGCAGGTAGACTGTGTGGCAGTTTTCAGAACATTGACAGATGGGTTGATGACAGACTGGAGTGTGCTGAAAAGCGTCCTCGGCCGGTTGGAGCTGGTGGAGATTAAATTGGAGAGGTACTGTGACTTGGCCTGTTTCACAGCATTATGATACTCACAGAGACAGTCTCTCAGTATTCCTTGAGATACATGAAGCCGGTCGCGCTTCCATATTCGCTCTGCTTTTCTGCAACGTTGTCGAAGAGCTCGCGTCGTTTCGTTGAGCCATGGTGAAGGTTTGTTCTTTGAAGATGCCTGTTTGAGAGGAGCGATGGAGTCCAAGATCGTCGTGCAGGTGTGATGGAAGGAGCTGATGAAGTCCTCAGGATGTAGAGATGGGTCCAGGCTGACAGCAGAGCAAAATTCAGTGCTCTTAAAGGCATCAGTGAACTGACTTGGAGTTAATGGGGTGATGGAGCGGCAGAAACGTGCTGGGAGAATAGCTTTCGGTGCAGGAGAGGTGAAAAATTCAAATAATATGGGAAAATGGTCTGAAATACAGGTGTCCAGGATCTCCACAGCAGGTATTTGAAGGCCGTGGGAGATAATTAAATCGAGTGTATGACCCTGACTGTGTGTGGCCCCCGAGACCGACTGTGACAGGTTGAAAGAGTCCAGGAGGTCCTGAAACTCACATCCAAGCTGATTACTTGGGCAGCAGGTGTGCACGTTGAAGTCCCCACAGAAAAGCCAAGAGTCAAACTTTGGCATTAGGTCAGCCAGTAGTTCTGAAAACTCACTGAGAAAGTTTTTGTTGTATTGAGGAGACCGATAAAAGAGGCCACACAGAATAGGTTTTGCAGATTCCAGCACAAAAATCATGCTTTCAAAACTGGAGTAGTTTTTCTGAGGCAACAAACGGTATTTGAACGCATCACTGAAGACTGCAGCGAGCCCTCCCCCTCTTCCTGCCCACGCGGAGCGCTCAGGTGGGAGTAGCCATTTGGGAGGAGTTCAGAGAAGCAGCTGTTGTCTCCAGCTTTCTGCCAGGTTTCCGTAATCAAAAACAGATCCAGACGATGAGTTGAGATCAAATCACTTAATATAAAAGTTTTATTAGTGATCGATCTGGCGTTAAACAGTGCTGACCGTACAGGAACACAGCCAGTTACGTCACTCTCAGCTCGAGCGAGCAGGCGGAGGTTCTGTTTAACGCAGCCTCGCTCCACAGTCCTCCTCACCGGGGGACAAGATGGATACTGATCGCTGGCGTCATGATTGATAGCAACAAGGCATCTGTTGCGGCGAGCGAAAGAACGATGGACATCAAAGACGCTGAATTCAGGAGGTAAGTCAGCCGTCGGCGTGTTGTGAGACGAGAGATACTTTTTAAATCTCACCAGTACGCCGGGGGCCTCATGTATCAACCGTGTGTGCGCACAAAAACCGTGCGTAAGTCACTATCCATGCAAAACCCCGTATGTATCAAAACTGAACTGAACGTGAATATGTGCGCATCCAAGTACATTTCCACGCCAGCTCCAGAGCAGGCGTACGCACGTTTCTGTGGTTTGTGTTCCTTTGGCGACACTTACAGGTGATTCTGGAAACTGTTCATGAAGGGGAAATAATGATTATTTCCACCCAAACACACATGATTGACAATTATTACATCCACATGGACGCAATTAGAATATAACCTGCAAAAAATATAATAAACAGAAAGACTGAATAGTTCTGCACAGCTTAAATTCTTGTTTTCTGTTCATTTTTAGCTGTTTTAGCAGTTGAAGAACGTGATGCATGATGGGACAAGACGACATTCCTCTGTTGCAGGGTATATTTAAATGAAAACAACGTTTGTCTTTTTTTTAATTCATTCCAGATTTAAAGAACACAAGAAAACTATTTTAAAAAACCCCACAAGAAATCCTCTTTTGCCTTCATTTCAGGTATTGTATCATTTCATGTTGTTCATTCTAAATAGTTTTCTTGTGTTCTTTAAATCTGGAATGAATTAAAAAAAGAAAAACGTTGTACCATGCGGGATTCGAACTCATGATCTTTGGGACGTAAGGCGGGCACGCTACCCACTGACCTATTCAGGCATGTTAGAATAGCTTGGTCAACTTTTCATTTAAAAGTGGACGGTTTGTTGTGCGCTGAGCGTGCCAAACAAAACCTTTTTCTGTGCCTCTACGTCACTCAGAAGTGTCTCCAGTCACAGTCCGTGAAGTTCCTCTTTTTTCCACGTTTCGACATGATTTGCAATAGAGCAAAGACGACATTCCTAACGTGCAGGGCATATTTAAATGAATTTGCATATTTATATGGAGGCGTGTCAAAGGCGGAGTCGGCCACTCTCTCATGTGCGCTCAATTCCACGTTGATTGTGATGTACAAAAGCAATGTGCGTGGATACCGGCGTATGCACAGTTTGATACATCTGGATTTTTTTGTGCGTACGCAGATTTCTGGATTTGACCGTGCGGCACTTTTCAGTAAGAAATCCACGCAAGTCTTTGTACATGAGGCCCCTGCTCTCGTTCCGCGTCTTCTGCGCCGCTTGTTGCGAGGCAACGTGGTCGCGTTGCGTTGTAGGTAGGTAGGAATGGACGCCAAGAAAGGCGGAGGTGGAGGAGGCTTGAAATGTCCATATTTGCCAGTAGCCGGTGTGTTGATCCGCGTATCTTGGAGACTTAGAAGAGTTGAGCGATCATAGACCAGGAGCGAGGATGCATCGTCGATGAAAAAAAGGCAGAACACGAACAGCAGTAAAAAGTTCAGGAGAGGAGTTAGAAGCGTGCCGCCGACTTGCTGGATGAAGCCCGCAGGGCAACAGACTTTGTACTCCGCATGATAGGGACAACCGCTGTTGCTCAAGGCAGAGGCATGGCAGAAGTGGTCATCGCGATTTGCCACCTGTGGATGACTTTGACGGATCTTCCTGAGGGACAAAAGGTGCCTTTTCTCCACCACTCGATAGAGCCAACAGGATTATTTGGTAAAGCTTTGGAACAAATTCAGACCAAGCTGGACCAAAGGCGCAGACAGGCCGAAGCTCTCCGGGTGGGCATTCCCCGGAGAAGCTTCGTTCCCCCAAGGAAGTCTGCTGGAGACAGACCTGCGCAGCCTCGGCACCGCTCGGTAACGCGTGGCCTACCGCAGAAGTGGCCAGCATACGGCAGAGACCCCTACCAGACCAACCTCGCTCCGAGCACGCATGGAGGAAAAACAGGTTTGTTCCCTGCCAGGCCGTCAGACACAAGGCCTCCTCGGCGAACCGGGACACCAGACAAAAACATGCCTGATGAACCAGGTCCACGTTCCCACATTACACGATCACCCGCCCACGTGATACTGGGAATGATCCCTTCATGTCCAGACTTTATTTGTAACATAGTACAAAAAGCTGGTAAATCTGTGGCATGCACAAATCATGCTCTCCCTGCTATGAGTGACATAGAATCATGTACGTCATTGCACATAAGCATGAATAAAGCTCATAAAACAGCCCCTTTGTTTTATTGACTCTAAAAAAAATAAAAAATAAAAAAACACAAGTGACTTCAGCAGAACAGGTCCCTCTGGCCTGCCAACCATCATAAAGGGAGAGGGCCATCCCCCCCTCCCTCACAGCCCACGGGGTGTTAGCCTAATCAATAAACCCCAGCAGGGTGCATCTGCTTCGTCTGCAGTAGTCAGGCACAGAGGCGTCTGCAAGCAGCCCCCACACCCCTCTCGGAGACAGGTGAGGGGGGTCACGTGCTAAAGCCCCCGCTCCATTGTGAATAACGGGGCAGCCAATACACTAAGAAAGGCAAACCAAGCAAACACATGACATGTCCGCACCTCAGGGAGGAACGTCGACAGAATCTAATGATGGAGGGGCCACGTCAGATGCCCACAGGCAGCCATAAGCTTCATATCTTCACAACAGCAATTGTGTTCAAGCTGCTGTGCGTGTAAATGAATCAGAGTTTAATCAGATCTCTCTTCCTGTTTTTCGAAGGGGACTGGGCTCTCTATCACCAAATAATCTAAAGTCTGCCAAACTCAAAAGAAGTATCTCCACGTTCTCACGTTGCAGCTGTCCCTTTATTATTAATGAGGGACACGCAATGTCCAAGCAATGAACAGACAGCACATGACCTCCCTCTCTGTGCTGGTTCAGCTCTGCTCTCAAACCAAATTCTCCCAACGGGTGAAACACAGACCCCGGTCGGTTTGCCTGGCTCCGACGCTCTGTTAAAGCCAAGGACCAGTAAACTGGACCATTCCAGAAAACGGATTGGAGTTAGGAGATCTGCTCGTTTACAAAACTCACAGTCTCCAGTCCCATGACCCCAAACTTGGAGGGGGAAAATATACTTTCTGCTCCAATTCTGTCTAATAAGGATGACAGGTTGCATCTACCCTCGATTACCCTCGATCAGAGCAACCTGGTAGCACATCGGCAAGTAGGCCCTCTTCCCAACTTGGTTTACCCCCAGCGGTTCACAGCCTCAAGGGCCCTTGGAGGAGAACTGGATGCACCAGCTGCTCTCTTTCAGGGCCAAACTATGTCACCAGAAGAGGCAGTCCAGCCACTTAGGCCAGGAACTGTTAAAAATTTCAGCTTGTTGGCAGAAAAGAACAAGCTGATGGCATCGGGCCTGCCGGAAAATGTGGTAAAAACCATACAAAATGCCCGTGCTATGTCAACACAGTCTCTATACGCACAGAAGTGGCGTATTTTTGAAGCCTGGTGCTCAGAAAGAAATATTATTTCTTATGCATGCAACTTGGCTGAGCTCCTGACCTTCCTTCAGGACTTACTGGAAAAAGGTCGTTCTTATTCAACGATTAAAGTTTTCCTATCAGCTATTTAGCCTGTCACAAAGGCTGGGGACACAGGACACCTGGAGCGTATCCAATCATAATAAGATTTATGAAAGGTGTGCTTCAGACTAAACCACCCAGCAGGATCCTGACCCCTGGTTGGGATCTTGGCCTGGTCTTGGGGGCTCTCTGTGACCCCCCATTCGAGCCACTGAGCGAGGTTAAGATAGATTTGTTATCTTATAAAACCGCTCTACTCTTGGCACTTTGCTCGGCGAAACGCGTGGGTGACCTCCATGCATTGTCTGTACATCCAATGTGTACCAGATTTGCCCCTGACGGGTCAAAGGTTACCTTAAGGCACATATGTCAAAGTGGCGGCCCGCGGGCCAGATCCGGCCCGCGGACTCATTATTTATGGCCCCCTGGATGATTTGAAAAAAAAAATAATAATAATAATAAATTTTTTTTGGGTGATGGCCTCCCTTCTCCCCTTATAGCCATCCTCTCCACACCATTATTATGAAATATTTATTCTAGTAATTATCTAGTGGAGTTTTTTATTATTATTAAAGCTGCACTACTGTATGTAACTTTGTAATGCAGTCTGTAACTTTTCTAACAATACATTTTTAACACATTTCTTCACTCTGTCACTATCTACTGACAGACTGATGTTAGACAAAGTAATCTCTGAAAAAAACTATAGTCCCCTTGCTTCTCTATCAGCATTTATAAAAACACTAAAAACACAGAGTGACCCGCCGTTAACCAGCCAATAAAAACAGAGTTTGTAACCAGCCAATAAAAACAGAGCTTGAATTTGAATCAGCCAATAAAAAACAGAGCTTGAATTTGAATTTCAGCAGAGCAAGGTGGAGCAGAGCCATATAAGGCTCTGAGGGGGAGGGATCAGAATGCTTTGCCTGTTGAAAATATTTCTAAGTTCTGCGCTCTACAGAAAGTTACACATAGCACCTTTAATGTATAATATACTGTAATATTGAGCATGCATCAGGGTTATTTATAATATATTTGTTATAAATAACTATATTATAAAATAATGTAAAATACTAAAAGCAGGAACATGTCTGTGTTGATTTATGCCAAGAACTTAGCAGATTTTAATTTAATTAATTTATTCATTCATTTAAAAGAGACGAAATAAAACAAGTTAATCAA
Organism: Garcialebias charrua; assembly: GCA_038048925.1. Taxonomy (NCBI): domain Eukaryota; kingdom Metazoa; phylum Chordata; class Actinopteri; order Cyprinodontiformes; family Rivulidae; genus Garcialebias; species Garcialebias charrua. The sequence goes on along the minus strand of JBBPBX010018408.1, from coordinate 6,142 downwards.
AAAGAAAACAATGAATGAAAAGAGTGCAGAAAGAAGAGAAAAATCTTATATCACCCCCTTATAATAAATATTGAACCAGTCCGGCCCTTGGCTTGTAGCAAATTTGTTTTTTTGGCCCTCTGTGTATTTGACTTTGACACCCCTGCCTTAAGGCCTAATCCCGCATACACCCCCAAGGTCTTTACTTTGAACCACAGGAGTCTAGACTTTGATCTCTCCTCCTTCCCACCTGTTCCTGTACTCACTCAGGAACAGGAAAGGCTGAAGGCTCTCTGCCCCTTGAGAGCTTTACGCACTTACATGCAGAGAACAGCTGAATGGAGAAAAACAAATCAACTGTTCATCTGCTTTGCAGCACCTGCTACCGGAAAGGCCCTATCAAAACAACGCCTTTCACATTGGGTGACTGAGGCCATTAAAAGGGCGTACAGTAGCAAAGGTCAACAGGTGCCCTCTGGAGTGCACGCTCACTCCACTCGGGGTTTGGCCACCTCCTGGTCATTGTTCAAGGGTGTACCAGTTGCAGACATCTGTGCTGCTGCGAATTGGAGCTCATTAAACACTTTTGCAAAGCATTAATAATAATACCCTGATGCATGCTCAATAATCCAGGTAGAAAAATCTAAAAAAGCTAAGTCTGGTCCTCTGGACATTCAAAAAAAACAAAAAAACAAAACAAAGCAAAAAATTGTAGAAACGTTTCGTCTTTCGTCCGAAAGACTTCCTCAGTCTGAGGTGCTGGGTTCAGCTCAGTCTTATAAATAGCACCCTCTCACAGTGTTACACAACCAGTTGGCTGATGACAGCCTGAAACCAGCTGCTCACATGATCAAGGAGGACCATCAGCCTAACAATGGATCGTTAGCACCCTGATGGTTGTTTGCTATTCACAGAGGGCTGAGTGATACCAGCAATCACAGCATTGTAGGAGGGGGACAGTTGAACTCGGAGGCCTCCACCCCTGTTTAATGATGGGCGGTTTCTTTTCACAAAGATGGCCTCCTTTACTCCTCTCTCAAACCATCGTTCCTCTCTATCAAGGATGTGAACATCTTCATCCCTGAAAGAGTGACCGCTGGCCTGGAGATGAGTGTAGACTGCAGAGTCCTGACCTGATGATGTTGATCTTCTGTGCTGGGCCATCCTTTTGGCCAGTGGCTGTTTAGTTTCCCCGATATAAGACTGATCACAGCCCTCCTGACACTGAACAGCATACACAATGTTACTCTGTTTTTGCCGGGGGACTGGATCTTTGGGATGAACCAGTTTTTGCCGTAATGTATTTTGAGGTTTAAAAGCCACTGGGACGTTGTGTTTAGAAAATAAACGTCTCAATGTCTCTGAAACCCCTGCAACATATGGAATGGCCACTGGTCTGGGTCTGGGTTCCTTCTTTTCACCTGATGGCTGGCTGGAGTCCTGTTTGGGTTTCTTCTCTGCTTTCAGGAAGGCCCAGTTAGGATATCCACATTTCTCTAGAGCCTGTTTTGTGTGTGATTTCTCCTTCTGTCTGGCTCCTGCGTTAGTGGGGACGCTGTCTGCTCTGTGGTACAGAGTCCTGATGACTCCTAACTTGTGCTCCAGAGGGTGATGGGAGTCAAACTGTAAATACTGGTCTGTGTGTGTGGGTTTGCGGTACACCTCAGTTTGCAAATTTCCTCTATCAGAAACTGAGACCTCACAGTCCAAGAAAGCCAACCTGCCATTTTTTACATCTTCTCGTGTGAACTTGATATATTTATCCACAGAGTTGATGTGATCAGTGAAATGTTGGACTTCCTGAGATTTAATTTTAACCCAGGTGTCGTCAACATACCTGAACCAATGACTTGGTGGTCTCCCTGAAAAGGATGTCAAAGCTCTCTTTTCTACCTCCTCCATGTACAGGTTGGCAACAATAGGAGAAACTGGAGACCCCATAGCACATCCATGTTTCTGCCTATAATATTGCTCCCCATATGTGAAGTAGGTTGACTGCAGGCACAGTTTCAAGAGTTGACACAGTTGCTCTGTGGAAAGCGTGGTTCTGCTGTTCAGAGTGGTGTCTGATTTTAACCTTAAACAGACCACCTCTACTGCTTCATCAACAGGAATGCACGTAAAGAGTGATGTAACATCAAAAGAGACCATTGTTTCATCAGTCTCCATGATGACATCCCTCACCTTATCCACAAAGTCCATGGTGTTCTGTATGTGGTGTTCTGAGCTGCCAACTAAAGGGATGAGTACAGATGCCAGATATTTGGAAACATTGTAAGTGACAGAGTTAATCATGCTAACAATTGGTCTTAAAGGTACACCTTGTTTGTGGATTTTGGGTAAACCATACAGACTTGGCGTGGCCTCCCCTGGGTACAGTCTGTGGTACAGAATATTGTCAATAGCCTTGTCCTGCTTCAAAATTTTCAGGCAATCTATCAACTTCTTCTTGTAACCACTTCCTGGATCTCTTTTCAGCGGTTCATAAGTGGTTAAGTCACTAAGGAGTGACATAACTTTCTCATGATAGTCTTTCTGGTTCAAAATCACTGTGCACCTTCCTTTGTCTGCTGGGAGAATTATGATGTTTTTGTCCTTGCTAAGCGTGGTGAGTGCATCCCTCTCTTCTCTACTGATGTTGGAAGGTGGTGGTTTAGCATTACTGAGACAGGCTGAAACTTTGACTCTGAGTTGTTCTGCTTCAAAGTCTTTAATTTTGTTGTTACGGATGGCTGACTCAGTGGCTGTGATCATCTCCACCAGTGGAATTCTACTTGGTGCCACTGCAAAGTTTAGCCCCCTGGCAAGAATCTCTGTCTCCGGCTGGGTGAGCTGTCTGTCAGATAAATTCTTCACCCACTTTTCTGTCTCCCCGGCATGTAACTGTGTATCGGAGTGTTGTCTTACACTGAATGTGTTGTTGTTGGAATTGTTATGGTGTTGACGAGTTATCAGTGAGTTAAATTTGTTTTGTTGTCGAGTCTTGGACTTGACATGCTGTGCTAAGCGTGCCCGATCTGTACAGTCCATCACTTGCTGAAGTGTGGTCTGATCTAGGCACGTTGTTAGTTTTTGATAAATTTGCTCTTCTTTGGCCTTCAAGGCCTCAATGGTAAAATTGGTCTGTCTTACCCGTTCATTCAGCAGCTGCGTCTGTGCCTTCTGAAGGATGTTGCTTGCCCGGTGCCCGCTGACCGATGAATTCAGTTCCAGGCTCTTAGGAATAATGCCACTTTGTCTGCATCTAAGGTTGAATCGCAAGTGGTTCCTGTAGTCCGCCCTCTTCCTAGCTGTTTTCTCAAACTCTCTAACAAGTTTGAGGCAATCCTGGCCAAAGTGGTTCAAAATACCCTGATGCATGCTCAATAATCCAGGTAGAAAAATCTAAAAAAGCTAAGTCTGGTCCTCTGGACATTCAAAAAACAAAAAAAAACAAAACAAAGCAAAAAATTGTAGAAACGTTTCGTCTTTCGTCCGAAAGACTTCCTCAGTCTGAGGTGCTGGGTTCAGCTCAGTCTTATAAATAGCACCCTCCCACAGTGTTACACAACCAGTTGGCTGATGACAGCCTGAAACCAGCTGCTCACATGATCAAGGAGGACCATCAGCCTAACAATGGATCGTTAGCACCCTGATGGTTGTTTGCTATTCACAGAGGGCTGAGTGATACCAGCAATCACAGCATTGTAGGAGGGGGACAGTTGAACTCGGAGGCCTCCACCCCTGTTTAATGATGGGCGGTTTCTTTTCACAAAGATGGCCTCCTTTACTCCTCTCTCAAACCATCGTTCCTCTCTATCAAGGATGTGAACATCTTCATCCCTGAAAGAGTGACCGCTGGCCTGGAGATGAGTGTAGACTGCAGAGTAGGGGTGGGCGATACTGAGAATTTTGGAATCGATCCGATACCAAGTAAATACTGTGCTAGAATCGCATACTTCGATACCGATTCCGATACTTGGGGGCGCTGTTGAGCCGCACAAAATTATAACACTGCCAACAACACAAAAACAATGATAAGAAAACAACTTCTATTGCACAGATGTTTTAATGTCAAATAAAAATGCTCTATCAACTAGCTGCAGCAGCAGTATAAAAAATTGAACAGTGTGAGTAACAAAATATTTGCCCATCACCTCTTTTACAACACACAGTTGTTTAAATAAAAGTCACCAGTGCAAAATAACAAAAAAGCAGCAATGTTACAAAAACATAACACTGTCAAAATCACAAAAACAGTGATAAGAAAACAACTTCTATTGCACAGATGTTTTTTGAAAAAAAAAAACAAAAAAAAAAACAAGTCAGTGTTGCAAATAATGTGTAAGGAGCCCTTTGGGCTCTATTTACATGTTGGAAATGACTTAAAGGTTTTTGTTCAGGAACAGTAACATGTTTACATTTTTCCCTTTAATTGCACTTCTTCTCTGTGTCACTAACTGTCCTGCCTTAGAGAAAATCCTTTCTGCAGGTACAGATGTTGCAGGCAAAGGACAGTATCGATTCCACAGCGCTAGTATCGATTCGATACCAAGTACCACCTTGGTATCGATAGTATCGATACTAGAATCGATACGCCCACCCCTACTGCAGAGTCCTGACCTGATGATGTTGATCTTCTGTGCTGGGCCATCCTTTTGGCCAGTGGCTGTTTAGTTTCCCCGATATAAGACTGATCACAGCCCTCCTGACACTGAACAGCATACACAATGTTACTCTGTTTTTGCCGGGGGACTGGATCTTTGGGATGAACCAGTTTTTGCCGTAATGTATTTTGAGGTTTAAAAGCCACTGGGACGTTGTGTTTAGAAAATAAACGTCTCAATGTCTCTGAAACCCCTGCAACATATGGAATGGCCACTGGTCTGGGTCTGGGTTCCTTCTTTTCACCTGATGGCTGGCTGGAGTCCTGTTTGGGTTTCTTCTCTGCTTTCAGGAAGGCCCAGTTAGGATATCCACATTTCTCTAGAGCCTGTTTTGTGTGTGATTTCTCCTTCTGTCTGGCTCCTGCGTTAGTGGGGACGCTGTCTGCTCTGTGGTACAGAGTCCTGATGACTCCTAACTTGTGCTCCAGAGGGTGATGGGAGTCAAACTGTAAATACTGGTCTGTGTGTGTGGGTTTGCGGTACACCTCAGTTTGCAAATTTCCTCTATCAGAAACTGAGACCTCACAGTCCAAGAAAGCCAACCTGCCATTTTTTACATCTTCTCGTGTGAACTTGATATATTTATCCACAGAGTTGATGTGATCAGTGAAATGTTGGACTTCCTGAGATTTAATTTTAACCCAGGTGTCGTCAACATACCTGAACCAATGACTTGGTGGTCTCCCTGAAAAGGATGTCAAAGCTCTCTTTTCTACCTCCTCCATGTACAGGTTGGCAACAATAGGAGAAACTGGAGACCCCATAGCACATCCATGTTTCTGCCTATAATATTGCTCCCCATATGTGAAGTAGGTTGACTGCAGGCACAGTTTCAAGAGTTGACACAGTTGCTCTGTGGAAAGCGTGGTTCTGCTGTTCAGAGTGGTGTCTGATTTTAACCTTAAACAGACCACCTCTACTGCTTCATCAACAGGAATGCACGTAAAGAGTGATGTAACATCAAAAGAGACCATTGTTTCATCAGTCTCCATGATGACATCCCTCACCTTATCCACAAAGTCCATGGTGTTCTGTATGTGGTGTTCTGAGCTGCCAACTAAAGGGATGAGTACAGATGCCAGATATTTGGAAACATTGTAAGTGACAGAGTTAATCATGCTAACAATTGGTCTTAAAGGTACACCTTGTTTGTGGATTTTGGGTAAACCATACAGACTTGGCGTGGCCTCCCCTGGGTACAGTCTGTGGTACAGAATATTGTCAATAGCCTTGTCCTGCTTCAAAATTTTCAGGCAATCTATCAACTTCTTCTTGTAACCACTTCCTGGATCTCTTTTCAGCGGTTCATAAGTGGTTAAGTCACTAAGGAGTGACATAACTTTCTCATGATAGTCTTTCTGGTTCAAAATCACTGTGCACCTTCCTTTGTCTGCTGGGAGAATTATGATGTTTTTGTCCTTGCTAAGCGTGGTGAGTGCATCCCTCTCTTCTCTACTGATGTTGGAAGGTGGTGGTTTAGCATTACTGAGACAGGCTGAAACTTTGACTCTGAGTTG
>JBBPBX010018407.1:16954-29067 GCA_038048925.1 Garcialebias charrua | reverse complement strand
CTTTAAAGGTGAAGTCTGCAGTTTCTGTAGAACATCAGCACTTAGAAAAAATTTCAACAAGCAAAGCATTCTGATCCCTCCCCCTCAGAGCCATATATGGCTCTGCCCCCTTGTGGTCTGTTGAAATTTGAATTCAAGCTCTGTTTTTATTGGCTGATTCAAATTCAAGCTCGGTTTTTATTGGCTGGTTACAAACTTTGTTTTTATTGGCTGGAAAATGGCGGGTCACTTTTTCTTTTTAGAAATGCTTATTTACCACCTGGAGAAGCAAGGGGACAATATTTTTTTTTAAGTTTTTTTCAGAGATTACCTCTCTAACATCAATCTAGTGACAGAGTGAAGAAATATGTTTAAAATATTGTTAGAAAAGTTACATATAGCTGCTTTAAAGAAAAGAAGAAAATACTTGTGAAATAAAATACATTCAAACATAAATACAGTAGTCTTTATATAACATAACAATCCAAAAACCGATTCCGTGCCAAGAACAACTGATTTCAATAAGAATATGCTAAACAATTTCATATTTTTTCAATAAACTTTTTACAATTTTCTTGAACAAAAACGTTGAGGAAGCTTTTTTTACAATTATCCAAAACATTCCACAGTTTTATTCCTTGAACTGATATGCATCGTTCCTTTGAATTTGTTTGAATCTTTGGTTTCACAAACATTTCTAGTCCTTTTAATTTGTAATTACTGACTCTCTTAATAAAATAAGATTGAATATTTCGAGGTAAGGAATTTGTATGAGCTCTGTACATAACCTGAAGAATTCCATACTCAAACAGTTCATAAGCAGTTCATATTTTATGAAAATATTAACATATACAGGTAGTCCCCGACTTACGAGCGCTCTGACCTACGAGCATCCGGACTTACGAGCTGGCAAATTTTTGGAAAAAATGCAAAAAATACTGAGTTTTTCTGTGTTCATTCATTCATTCAAGTTTATTTGAACAAGGACAGCACAATAAACAATGTTACATGTTAAAAACGAAGCAACCGTTGTTTTGTACACAGGATTTCTAGCCATATGGCTAATTTGCAAACCCAGTCCTTGGTTGGACTTTTATATAAAAACAGCTAAAATAAAATTAAAATTTAATTAAGATTAAACAGTTCCCTATATAAAAACATCTAAAATAAAATAAAAAATTAATGAAGTTTAAATGGCTTAAACAGTTCCCTCACACACACACAGCTGCTCCTCTGTCCCTATAGGATTCAGTGTTCACAGATTTGGTTTTGTTTCAACCATTTTTTCACCTGTGAATTAAAACCTCTAAGATCAGTCAATGTTTTTATTGCTGATGGTAAACTATTCCAGATATGGGGACCTTTAAATGAGAAGGAGCATTGACCAAATGATGTTTTGTATTTTGTAGGTTTACAGTCTCCATCAACTGCACCTCTTGTTGCAACTCCTGAGCTGCTGACTTTTAAAATCATTCTGCTCACCAGTTCAGGGACAAGACCATTAATACATTTAAAAGTTAATTTTAAACAAGAAAATTTTAAAAAATTGTCAAAGCTTAATAGGTTATATTTATAAAGTATTTTACAGTGGTGCCACTTCAATGGTTTTTGGTCTAGAACTTTCAGTGCTTGTGAGTACAACATCCTCATAGGTTTTAAAGTCGACTGAGTTGCTTGGCTCCAGACAGTGACACAGTATGAGAAATGAGACATAATCATGGCATGAAGGTACAACTGAGCAGATTTTCCACATAAACAAGATCTTATAAGACGAAAACAATTTATATTTGTCTTAATGGTTTTAAACATTTTCCTAATGTGAGCCTCAAAGTTAAGGTGGGAATCTAAAATGACACCCAGATATTTAAACTCTTCCACTTTTTGGATTTCCTTTTGATCAATCACAACTGAAAAGTTACAGACTTTACGCCGGATAGTGAAACACATTGAGACTGTTTTGTTGCAGTTCAGAGTCAAACAGTGATTCTTAAACCACTGAGACACTCCCTCCATCTCCCTGTTCAGTAACTCTGCTGCCTGTGGTGGAGTCTTTGCAGATACATATATGATGGCATCATCTGCATACATCTGACATTTGGCGTATTTGCAACTGTCCGGTAAGTCGTTGATGTATAAACAGAAAAGCAATGGACCTAAAATGGAACCCTGTGGAACTCCCATAGTACATGTTTGGGGGCTGGATTTCATCCCATTAACTTTGGCTATTTCATTTTAGCTCCATTCATTTTCAATGGGATAAAAATGGCCGAAAAGGTCGCCTTTCCTTTCATCGTACAACGTTGGTGCCAGAGGGTTTTCTGTGCGCCTTGGTGAATTGGACAAGTGTACCAAATTTCATGATCCTACGTGAAACTAAGGCCAATGCGGAGGGTAATTTGAAATTTTCTAGGTGGCGCTCTTGAGCCGTTTCTTTTGCAATTTTGGCCACGCCCCCAAAATATGTAATTTTTCACCAGTCCTGACGAGTCTGCCAATTTTGGTGAGTTTTGGGATATGATAAAGCTCCCAAAAGGCCAAACGTATTGTGACGGCGTTACGTCTGATTCGCCACATCGCCACGCCCACATGCTCCACCCAAAACGGTCAGTGTGGAAAGCTTGTTACAGCAACATGTCTTCGGTCACTGGACAGACCGTCACGCTGATTAGGTAACAGGTGTCCGATCGGGATGTTCAATGTACAACTGTACACTTCCTGTTGTGAGGGGGCGTGGCTTAATTATTGTCATGATTTGACCATTCAGTATTGCAGGGGACCGGATGTGGGTCTATCACTGAAGGTTTGATGTATTAGACTGTTTTCGTGTAGGTGCTATTAGTGTTTCGTTTGTGATGGCGTTACGTCTGATTCGCCATATTGCCACGCCCACATGCTCCACCCAAAACGGTCAGTGTTGGAAAGCTTGTTACAGCAACATGTCTTGGTCACTGGACAGACCGTCCCGCTGATTAGGTAACAGGTGTCCGATCGGGACGTTCAATGTATAACTGTACACTTCCTGTTGTGAGGGGGCGTGGCTTAATTAATGTCATGATTTGACCATTCAGTATTGTAAGGGACCGGTTGTGGGTCAATCACTGAAGGTTTGATGTATTAGACGGTTTTCGTGTAGGTGCTATTAGTGTTTCGTTTTTCATGGCGAGATGCCTAATTTTGAGGCCAGGCCACGCCCCTTCAGCATATATGAAAACGTGAGGTTTTGATCATTTTTTACTCCCCCATGTCTGAGTGATGAGTCTGCCAAATTTGGTGAGATTTAGGATATGATAAAGCCCCCAACATGCCATTTCATTTTAGCTCCATTCATTTTCAATGGGAAAAAAATGGCCGAAAAGGCTAAATAATTCAAAAAGCTAAAGTTGCAGCATTACCAAAAGTCATAGCCGGATTGTCCTGAACGAGCTGGACATTTTGATATATGAATTGTTGAAATGGCACCAAAACTGTGCGAGTAGTTACATGCCAAAAAACGTACGGAATGAAGATAGTAACATCTATAAATATAAACACAATCTCTATAGTGTGAATGCCTTGTTGGCATTCACACAAATATAAACACAATCTCTATAGTGTGAATGCCTTGTTGGCATTCACACAAATATAAACACAATCTCTATAGTGTGAATGCCTTGTTGGCATTCACACAACTAGAAAAACCGCATTTCCTACGAAAATGCACGTGTGAATGCCTTAGCGCCGCTCCGCCCTTCTCGCGGCGACCGCGGGAAGTCGAGCTGGTCCACCCCGAAACACTCTCGTGCCTTTCCCGTACCCGTTCGGCACCCAGTGCGTGCACTCAATTTGGTCCACATTCCAAAATGGCCGCCTTCCCATTTATCGTACAACGTTGATGCCAGAGGGTTTTCTGTGCGTCTTGGTGAATTGGACAAGTGTACCAAATTTCATGATCCTACGTGAAACTAAGGCCAATGCGGAGGGTAGTTTGAAATTTTCTAGGTGGCGCTCTTGAGCCGTTTCTTTTGAAATTTTGGTCACGCCCCCAAAATATGTAATTGTTCACCAGTCCTGATGAGTCTGCCAATTTTGGTGAGTTTTGGGATATGAAAAAGCCCCCAAAATGCTATTTCATTTTAGCTCCATTCATTTTCAATGGGATAAAAATGGCCGAAAAGGTCGCCTTTCCTTTCATCGTACAACGTTGGTGCCAGAGGGTTTTCTGTGCGCCTTGGTGAATCGGGGAGGTGTACCAAATTTCATGATCCTACGTGAAACTAAGGCCAATGCGGAGGGTAATTTGAAATATTCTAGGTGGCGCTCTTGAGCCCTTTCTGTTGCAATTTTGGCCACGCCCCCAAAATATGTAATTTTTCACCAGTCCTGACGAGTCTGCCAAATTTGGTGAGTTTTGGGATATGATAAAGCTCCCAAAAGGCCAAACGTATTGTGACGGCGTTACGTCTGATTCGCCACATCGCCACGCCCACATGCTCCACCCAAAACAACCAGTCGTGGAAAGCTTGTTACAGCAACATGTCTTCGGTCACTGGACAGACCGTCACGCTGATTAGGTAACAGGTGTCCGATCGGGATGTTCAATGTACAACTGTACACTTCCTGTTGTGAGGGGGCGTGGCTTAATTATTGTCATGATTTGACCATTCAGTATTGCAGGGGACCGGATGTGGGTCAATCACTGAAGGTTTGATGTATTAGACTGTTTTCGTGTAGGTGCTATTAGTGTTTCGTTTGTGACGGCGTGACGGCTGATTCGCCACATCGCCACGCCCACATGCTCCACCCAAAACGGTCAGTGTTGGAAAGCTTGTTACAGCAACATGTCTTCGGTCACTGGACAGACCGTCCCGCTGATTAGGTAACAGGTGTCCGATCGGGACGTTCAATGTATAACTGTACACTTCCTGTTGTGAGGGGGCGTGGCTTAATTAATGTCATGATTTGACCATTCAGTATTGTAGGGGACCGGTTGTGGGTCAATCACTGAAGGTTTGATGTATTAGACGGTTTTCGTGTAGGTGCTATTAGTGTTTCGTTTTTCATGGCGAGATACCTAACTTTGAGGCCAGGCCACGCCCCTTCACCATATATAAAAACGCGAGGTTTTGATAATTTTTTACTCCCCCATGTCTGAGTGATGAGTCTGCCAAATTTGGTGAGATTTAGGATATGATAAATCCTCCAAAAGGCCATTTCATTTTAGCTCCATTCATTTTCAATGGGAAAAAAATGGCCGAAAAGGCTTAATATTTCAAAAAGCGAAAGTTGCAACATTACCAAAAGTCATAGCTGGATTGTCCTGAACGAGCTGAACATTTTGATATATGAATCGTTGAAATAGCACAAATACTCTAGGAGGAGTAGGACGCCAAAAAACGTACGGATGGAAGATAGTAACATCTATAAAGAATAATAATAATAAATATAAACACAATCTCTATAGTGTGAATGCCTTGTTGGCATTCACACAATAAATATAAACACAATCTCTATAGTGTGAATGCCTTGTTGGCATTCACACAACTAGATTGCATTTCCTGAGAAAATGCATGTGTGAATGCCAAAATGGCCGCTTCACCTATTTTGCATGTTCAATCAAAACGGCCGCTTCACCTAATATGCTTGTTAAATCAAAATGGCTACCTCACCTACTTTAATTGTAGAACCAAAATGGCAACAATACATGCATTGACTTACTTTGCAAGGCAAGTAACTGCCTTGTATATTGAACCAAAATGGCGGCCTCACCTAATTTGCATGTTCAATCAAAATGGCTGCTTCACCTAATGTATGTTAGAGATGGTCCATAGCTACAACCTCACCAAATTTCAGCTCTCTATGAATAAAGATGGCTGAGTTAAAGCCATTTGAAAGTAACATTGGCAGCCATCAGCTGAAATTGGTCAAAAACAGCTGAACAACAGCTAAAACAAGCAGAAAATATCTTAAATTACCAGAAGGAAGTTGGTAGAACATGGTTTTGCTGAATTAGGCTGAAAAAAGTTGGATTGATTAAAAAAAATTGTTGAAATAGCTGAAAAAGCTGAAATTTGCATAAACAGCTAAATAGTAGCTAAAATAGCAAAAATATCTTAATCTTTCAAAAATTTGCTGAAAGGAGCATAATGATCATAAGTCAGTATAAGTACAACAATGTTGAAGTAAGCTGCATTAAGCTGAAAAGATTGCAAAGTCGTTGTAGAAACAGTTGAAATTAGCTGAAAGTAGCCGAAATATTTTTAAAAAATGTACAAGGTAGCTGAAGGAAGTTGAGTTGGTCCAAAATGTGAAAGGAGTAGTGAAATATTGTAATGAGTTCCAAAGATATCAAGGATGTAAAATGAGCTCATTGAGTTCATTTGAGCTCCATTCATTTTCAATGGGAAAAAAATGGCCGAAAAGGCTGAATATTTCAAAAAGCTAAAGTTGCACCAATACCAAAAGTCATAGCCATCATGTCCTGAATGAGCTGAACATTTTGATATATGAATTGTTGAAATAGCACAAAAACTGTAGGAGGAGTAGCGTGCCAAAAAACGTACGGAATCAGGATAGTAACAGATGTAATTGTAACACTAGATTGCATTTCCTGAGAAAATGCATGTGTGAATGCCAAAATGGCCGCTTCACCCAACTTGCATGTTCAATCAAAATGGCCGCTTTACCTAATGTGCTTATTAAATCAAAATGGCTAACTTGTCTACTTAAATTGTAGAACCAAAATGGTAACAATACATGCATTGACTTACTTCGCAAGGCAATTAACTGCCTTGTATATTGAACCAAAATGGCCACTTCACCTAATTTGCATATTCAATCAAAATGGCCGTTTCACCTAATGCATGATAAAGAATGTCCATAGCTACAACCTCACCAAATTTCGGCTCTCTATGAATAAATATGGCTGATTTAAAGCCATTTGAAAGTAGCGTTGGTGGCCATCTTGGATTTTACAGTATTTTTAATGTTTTGCTTTGTCGGCCATCTTGGATTTTTGATTTGGATTCCGTACATGATAGAGGATTCCCTCAGCTACAACCTCACCAAATTTCGGCTCTCTATGTATAATGATGGCTGAGTTAAAGCATTTGAAAGTAGCGTTGGCGGCCATCTTGGATTTTACAGTATTTTTAATGTTTTGCTTTGTCTGCCATCTTGGATTTTTGATTTGGATTCCGTACATGATAGAGGATTCCCTCAGCTACAACCTCACCAAATTTCAGCTCTCTATGAATAAAGATGGCTGAGTTAAAGCCATTTGAATGTAGCGTTGGCGGCCATCTTGGATTTTTACAGTTTTTTAATGTTTTACTTTGTCGGCCATCTTGGATTTTTGATTTGGATTCCGTACATGATAGATAATGTCCTCAGCTACAACCTCACCAAATTTCGGCTCTCTATGTATAATGATGGCTGAGTTAAAGCCATTTGAAAGTAGCGTTGGCGGCCATCTTGGATTTTTGATTTTGATATGGCATTTGATAGGAAACATTCTCAGCTATCACTACACCAAGTTTCAGCTCAATATCACTAAAATTGACAATTTTATGGTATTTTTACTTTTTTGCATTGTCGGCCATCTTGGATTTTTGATTTGGATTCAATACATGATAGAGGATGTCCTTAGCTACAACCTCACCAAATTTCAGCTCTCTATGTATAAAGATGGCTGAGTTAAAGCCATTTGAATGTAGCGTTGGCGGCCATCAGCTGAAATTGAACAAAAACAGCTAAATATTATCTAATATATCAGAAATAAGCTTAAATCCGAAGAAGCAATTAGTAAGAGCCTAATTGGGAATAATCTGAAACATCTAAAACAATCTGAAATCTGAAAAAATCTGAACTAAGCAGAAATAAGCAAAATAAAGTTGAAATTATCTGAAAAAAGCTTAAGATAGCAAAAACAGCTGAATATTATCTGAAATAGCAGAAAGAAGCTTAAATGTCTTAGAAATTAGTAGAGAGAGTACATTTTTGCAGAATTTGGCTGGAAAAAGTTGAAATGAGTTCAAATAATGTGGAATGTGTTGAAACAAGCCTAAATTAGCATAAAAACAGCTTAATAGTAGCTAAAATAGCAGAAGAAGCTGAAACTAGCAGAAATAAGCACAAAGCAGCATAATCTGAATAATCTAAAATATCTGAAACAATCTGAAATCTGAAAAAATCTGAACTAAGCAGAAATAAGCAAAATAAAGTTGAAATTATCTGAAAAAAGCTTAAGATAGCAAAAACAGCTGAATATTATCTGAAATAGCAGAAAGAAGCTTAAATGTCTTAGAAATTAGTAGAGAGAGTACAGTTTTGCAGAATTAGGCTGGAAAAAGTTGAAATGAGTTCAAATAATGTGGAATTTGTTGAAACAAGCCTAAATTAGCATTAAAACAGCTTAATAGTAGCTAAAATAGCAGAAGAAGCTGAAACTAGCAGAAATAAGCACAAAGCAGCATAATCTGAATAATCTAAAATATCTGAAACAATCTGAAATCTGAAAAAATCTGAACTAAGCAGAAATAAGCAAAATAAAGTTGAAATTATCTGAAAAAAGCTTAAGATAGCAAAAACAGCTGAATATTATCTGAAATAGCAGAAAGAAGCTTAAATGTCTTAGAAATTAGTAGAGAGAGTACATTTTTGCAGAATTTGGCTGGAAAAAGTTGAAATGAGTTCAAATAATGTGGAATGTGTTGAAACAAGCCTAAATTAGCATTTTTGTAAAAAAATGTTCAGTGTTTTCTTAAAAAAGACTTTAGGGGTTTCATGATGACCTCTGAAGTGTGAGACCATGTAGTATAACAATAGGCTATATGGCTGAAGATCATGGCATGTAAGCCTTTGCTGATTCTGTTGTCAGAGAAGGTCTTATATGTTTGAAGTTCTGCAAAACCAGTGCAGACATGTTCCTGTTGATAATATTTTACATCACTTTACAATCTAGCTGTTTTAGTTTCATTCTTTAAAATCATTTTCTTCCATTTTTTCAGTTTATGTGCTTTATTTTATGACCATCTACTGTTGTAATTATTCTTTGCTAAAAACAAGTATCTCTTGTAAATGAATGCTTGAGACTCAATGAGACTAACCTGTATAAATAAGGTTGAATGGGAAAAAAAAATCCTCTGTCCTCACTTCATCTACCTCAATGTCCTCTCTAACAGCATCCATGTATCTCCTCTTTGTCTTTTTTCTGGCAGATGCATTTCTAATATCCTTCTACCAATATACCCACTGCCCCTCCTCTGGACATTTTGAAACCATCTCAGTCTGGCCTCTCTAACTTTATCTCCCAGTTGGTTGTACCGGTACTTCTGATG
This sequence comes from Garcialebias charrua, assembly GCA_038048925.1. Taxonomy (NCBI): domain Eukaryota; kingdom Metazoa; phylum Chordata; class Actinopteri; order Cyprinodontiformes; family Rivulidae; genus Garcialebias; species Garcialebias charrua. The sequence continues at coordinate 19,774 of JBBPBX010018407.1, read as the reverse complement.
ATCTCATTCCTATTCCTGTCCAAACTTGCCACTCCTGAGAAGAACCTAAACATCTTATTTTCTACCACTTAAATGTGTTCTTGCTTTCTGCCACTTAAAGCATGTAAATGGAAGAAAGACAAACTTCAATTTTCTTTTATCATGCTAAAAACTTCTTACAAAGACTATCAGGCCACTGTTTAATCTGAAGGAAAAAAAACATGTCTCCCAAATCATCACCTCAAACTGCCACAGTCCTCGTGTTCTTCTCAACACCATTAACTCCATTTTATCTGTGCCTCAGTCTGCCAACATGGAGGCTTTTACAGTTACTTGTAATGATTTTGCCAGTTTCTTTGTTAAAAAGGTCGAGTCGATCAGGTCACTGATTCCTCACTCCACAGCCGACCCCTCTGTCTTTGTTCCCTCCACAGCAGTCTTGAACCAGTTTGAACACATTTCCCTCTCTTTTCTAAATGATGTCATTGGTCATATGAAACCCTCAGGTTCCCCTGCTGACCCCATCACTGCAACATTTTTTAAATGAGTCCTACCCTCCATTGCACCCTCTGTTCTTCACATTATGAACAGCAGTATGGCTGCAGGTGTGACTTCACTTCAGCTACCGGCACAGAGAGCAGCCATGGAGGGTGGAGGAGGAGCAGCAGGAGAAATGAAGCAGAGCTCAGACTCTTTCTCTTGATCTGGACTCATCCTGCTACGCCACCATCTGCCTCCGGGAGATCATGAAATGTGACCCTTAATAAAGCTGAAGTCAACATTTCTTGTACTGCTTTTCTACTTGAGTTGTTATTAATTGTGATACGTCCTGATTTTGTACTTAGAAAAGTCTGTGGCCACACAAAATCCTGCCACTGCAGAAGTTAACAAACTGAAATGTATAGGAGTGTTAAGTTTGTCTGTTGTGCTGTCAATAAAAATAAGAATACAATGTTTCTTAGTTTTTTCCTCTGTTTGAAACAATCTAACTACTTTGTGCTTATCTTTCTTTAATTTTTTAGACAGACTTAATTTACACTTTCTGCATAGAAATACTTTATGATCAGCATTTAACTGAAAAACCTTGTTCTTTGTAAATTTACTCGATTGTTTTTATCTTATGTTTAACCTTTTACCAAGACTTTTGCAACTTTTAGCTACTGTTCTGATTTTTAGCTTTTAACAACTGCTTCTGAGCATTTCAGCACTCATTTTATGACTCTAAACATTCACAACATTCAATTTCTCTAATTGTTTTAATAAATCTGCCTTGGCTTGCTTAAATTTTTGTCTTTATAAGCTGATTTTAGTTTTCTCTACGTTCCTACATTTTGACAAAGGCCCAGTTAGGATATCAACATGTTTGGAGAGCAGGCCTCCCTGAGAGTAGTACTACTCTCAGGTCCCTGCTAGCCTTTTGCAACATTTAGCTAACATTTGGCTGCTTTTAGCTAGGTGCTCTTCTATTAGCTGTAACAACTCAGTTTCAGCTTTTTCTGTGAAGTACAGCAGCACTCTGCATTTTGCAGAAAAACGCTGTCGTTTTTTTTTTAAACTACAGAAACTTTTTGAGACCAATATTAATAATCATGCTGCTTTCTGCAAACTGCTCATTTTCCAGGAATTATCTAGGATCCTTTAACCACACTGACAGTCCCATTTGTATAAATATGATCTGATGAATGGTTGTTGGTCTCGTTTGTCTCCATGTGGCCCTGTGATGGACTTGTGACCCATCCTCTTGCACAACCCATACGGAAAAGATATATATAAATTTTATAAAGTTTTTATATGTTTTGTTTGAAACTTATATTTTTTGTATAATGCATTGAAACCAGGTATAAGATCCTTAGTAAATTTGTATAAAATGAAACATATATAATTTGTATACTTATAAATATATGACAGTAATTTCACATATAATATCCTTAGTAGGAAAATGTACTATTAAACTTACCGGTATATGGGGGTTAGAGCGAGGAGGTGTGGCCAGGACTGTGACATACAGCTAGCATTAGCATAATATATGCAACATGCTAGCTGCATGTCACGGTCCTGGCCACACCTCGTGACATGCTAGGTGGAGGACTTTTCACCCCCTCCTGAGTGGTAAATTGATATTAGCAACATAGGCTAATGTTCAAAGCAGTAACAATTGTCATATTTGTTAATGTTAAACTATCTCAAGTATGACATATGTATCCAAATTATGAAGCAAAAATAACCTCTTTCAACAGGTGCACCTGTGGTCACTGCAGCTTCCTTTCCCCTATAGAAAACGTGTGTTGTGGGAGACGCCAAAGGTATAACTATGGATTATTTAGCACTTCCTCAAGCCCTAATAAATATACAATATAAATAAGCACAACAATAAACCTGGTCTTGAGTACACAGTGCATATTTATTGTCTTAAAAGCATTTCTCAACCTGGACCTGGGCTGTGAATTACTATGGGTATACATTACCAGTAAAAGCACACACAAACTTACCTCAAATTAAAAAAATAATAAGAGATAAGAGAGAGAGATAAGAGAGATAAGAGATTTATTGATTAACATTGCACCAATTAATTAATACAACGTAATTATGTAAGCACAGTCATCCAGAAGAGGTAGAGTGTGTAAGCTGCAGCATTTCCAAACACATGACATGTGTACCACATGTTCTTCTGCGCGGCCGAGCTCATCCGTCTCCAGATGAAGGTCAACAGATATGGAAAAAGGAGAAACACAATAGGTATCATTTGTGATATTCAAAAAAAGAGTCTATCAAAGATTGTCTTAAGACACTCTATGATAAAGTCCCAAAAACTCTATCAGCAAAAGCACAACCAGACGAGAC
>JBBPBX010018406.1:4970-45642 GCA_038048925.1 Garcialebias charrua | reverse complement strand
CCAACACTAAAACACCAAACACCCAATGAACATAAGCATAAAATGAAATAATAAAAGTGTAATACTGTCCTGAGTTTTTTCATAGTAGTATAAAAAGTATAAAAAGTATATCTATAAAATAAACTGAAGGTTCTAGCATTGACATTTGCAAAGAGTGGCACAGCAGCATATGAGTTAATGTACACAGTATATGTATGAGGTAGTTGATGTTGGTATAGAGGCAAAGTGGCATATGCAGTAAGGCACATAAGGCACATTTGGCATCCTTAGATAAGGCTAGTCAGAGAATACTGTATATGTATCAGCAGTAGTGTAGATATAAAAGTAGTGTAAATGTAAACAGTATTATAAATGTAAACAGTGAATGTAAACAGTAGTATGACTACAGGCAGTAATGTAATACAAACATTAGTGCAAATATGAGAAGTAGCTTGTCCATGCTTTTGTCTCCTCCAGGCTCGACTACTGCAACTCCCTGTTTATTGGAATCCCTGGCAAAAACCTTCAGAAACTTCAATATATTCAAAACAGTGCAGCAAGGATCTTGTTGAGAGTTCGTAAATTTGAACATATTACGCCCATTCTCCATAACCTTCATTGGCTTCCTGTCGCCTACAGAATTCAGTACAAAACTGCTCTCATTACACATCAATGCTTACACGGAACTTCACCAGATTATCTGAAGGATATTCTCATTCCATACTCATCCACCCGTTCGCTGCGGTCACAGAACAGCAATCTCCTTCACATTCCGAGAACCAAATTAAGGACCATGGGAGACCGGGCTTTCAGTGTGGCTGCCCCCCGCCTGTGGAACTCTCTTCCTGACTGTCTAAGAGCCCCACAGTCTGTGGTTGACTTTAAGAGCGACTTGAAGACCTTTCTTTTCGACCAAGCATACTCTACCTCCTCATGATTCTACTTTTGATCTTAGCTGATATTGTTATTGATTTTAATTGTTTTATTATTTGTTTTATTGTCATTTAATTCTGTTGCTCCTTGTAGCACTTTGAGATTTTCATTAATGAAAAGTGCGTTATAAATTGAATTCATTATTATTATTATTATTATTATTGTAAACTGAATGAGCACATGACCGAGAGTTTAGTGAATAACCCGTTTGATGACACAGGGTCCAGTGTTAAAAACTTTGTGTTGAGTGGTAATGTGTGAGAAAGTTTTTTGTGTTAAGGCAGTTCAAATGGGAGGGGAGGCAGAGCAGGCAGAGTGTTTAGCATTCTGACTGCCTGATGAACAGAGCTGTCTCTCAGTCTGCTGGTACGAGCCTGGAGACTCCTCAGTCTCCTCCCTGATGGCAGCAGTCTAAAGCGGCTGTGTAGTGGGTGTGTGGGATCACCTGCCATGCAGTGGGCTTTCCGAGTGAGGCGTTTGCTGTGTAAGTCCTGCAGTGAGGGCAAGGAGGTGCCGACGATCTTCTCAGCTGCTCTCACGATGCGCTGGAGGCTCTTGCGGCATTAACCTCTGTTTCTTAAAAAGACATACCCATTTTTTATATGGGTTACACTCAGAACTGAACCGGTTACAGATTTAACTCTCCTTGTCTAGATAGAGGAGACTGGAATTCTTCCAGTTTTTGTTATAACTTACTCTTATGTTTGTTGCTTCTAATTATCTCCAGTGCATACAAACACTATACGTATAGAAAGTTCATTCTCAATAGTCCAGGTATCAAATCCGCTCATTCTCAATCAGTTCATCTGGACAGTTTCTTTTTTGTAGAAACGTTTCACCCTCACTCCAGAGGGCTTCGTCAGTCAGAGTAGTCCAAAGCACACTGAAGTTAACCCACCAAGTAAACAACTTAAGTGGACCAACCAGTTTGCTGTAGCCAAGATGGTTTCTGGGGGCTTGTCCCTCGTTGACTCCTCCCAGGCAGGCAGACATGTCCAAAGTGGTTCAAGACAAGAAAGTTCATTCTCAATAGTCCAGGTATCAAATCCGCTCATTCTCAATCAGTTCATCTGGACAGTTTCTTTTTTGTAGAAACGTTTCACCCTCACTCCAGAGGGCTTCGTCAGTCAGAGTAGTCCAAAGCACACTGAAGTTAACCCACCAAGTAAACAACTTAAGTGGACCAACCAGTTTGCTGTAGCCAAGATGGTTTCTGGGGGCTTGCAGCCCCCAGAAACCATCTTGGCTACAGCAAACTGGTTGGTCCACTTAAGTTGTTTACTTGGTGGGTTAACTTCAGTGTGCTTTGGACTACTCTGACTGACGAAGCCCTCTGGAGTGAGGGTGAAACGTTTCTACAAAAAAGAAACTGTCCAGATGAACTGATTGAGAATGAGCGGATTTGATACCTGGACTATTGAGAATGAACTTTCTTGTCTTGAACCACTTTGGACATGTCTGCCTGCCTGGGAGGAGTCAACGAGGGACAAGCCCCCAGAAACCATCTTGGCTACAGCAAACTGGTTGGTCCACTTAAGTTGTTTACTTGGTGGGTTAACTTCAGTGTGCTTTGGACTACTCTGACTGACGAAGCCCTCTGGAGTGAGGGTGAAACGTTTCTACAAAAAAGAAACTGTCCAGATGAACTGATTGAGAATGAGCGGATTTGATACCTGGACTATTGAGAATGAACTTTCTTGTCTTGAACCACTTTGGACATGTCTGCCTGCCTGGGAGGAGTCAACGAGGGACAAGCCCCCAGAAACCATCTTGGCTACAGCAAACTGGTTGGTCCACTTAAGTTGTTTACTTGGTGGGTTAACTTCAGTGTGCTTTGGACTACTCTGACTGACGAAGCCCTCTGGAGTGAGGGTGAAACGTTTCTACAAAAAAGAAACTGTCCAGATGAACTGATTGAGAATGAGCGGATTTGATACCTGGACTATTGAGAATGAACTTTCTTGTCTTGAACCACTTTGGACATGTCTGCCTGCCTGGGAGGAGTCAACGAGGGACAAGCCCCCAGAAACCATCTTGGCTACAGCAAACTGGTTGGTCCACTTAAGTTGTTTACTTGGTGGGTTAACTTCAGTGTGCTTTGGACTACTCTGACTGACGAAGCCCTCTGGAGTGAGGGTGAAACGTTTCTACAAAAAAGAAACTGTCCAGATGAACTGATTGAGAATGAGCGGATTTGATACCTGGACTATTGAGAATGAACTTTCTTGTCTTGAACCACTTTGGACATGTCTGCCTGCCTGGGAGGAGTCAACGAGGGACAAGCCCCCAGAAACCATCTTGGCTACAGCAAACTGGTTGGTCCACTTAAGTTGTTTACTTGGTGGGTTAACTTCAGTGTGCTTTGGACTACTCTGACTGACGAAGCCCTCTGGAGTGAGGGTGAAACGTTTCTACAAAAAAGAAACTGTCCAGATGAACTGATTGAGAATGAGCGGATTTGATACCTGGACTATTGAGAATGAACTTTCTTGTCTTGAACCACTTTGGACATGTCTGCCTGCCTGGGAGGAGTCAACGAGGGACAAGCCCCCAGAAACCATCTTGGCTACAGCAAACTGGTTGGTCCACTTAAGTTGTTTACTTGGTGGGTTAACTTCAGTGTGCTTTGGACTACTCTGACTGACGAAGCCCTCTGGAGTGAGGGTGAAACGTTTCTACAAAAAAGAAACTGTCCAGATGAACTGATTGAGAATGAGCGGACTATACGTATAGCTTTTTATAAGACTGGTTACCCAAATACAGTTTTACTTATGTATAAGTGCTTATAGTACAAACCTAAAGCACTCAAAACTGTATTCTACTGTTGACACAAAGGCTGTTTTAATATCCAATTATTTCCAATTTGACTGTCAGCTTATGAGAACCATTTCACTTTCAATTTTTATTTATTCATTTTGTAACAACCCCAATACTTGCAAGTTTTTAAGTTTGTTACTCACAATCCTCGGTAGCAAAATAAAGAAGTCCTCAGTTTACAGGTTCCAAAGCCCTGACCCAACGAATCCCTTCCCACCAGCTGAGAGGAAAGAAATCACTTATACTATAAAATAAAACCTATTTACCAAAGGGCCGAATATTTCTTCCAGACTCAGCCAGTAGAAAAGATAGCCAGATCAGACGGCCAACCATACAGAGTCAGAGAGTCAGAGAGTCTTTATTGTCATTTGCACCGCATGTGGTACATGTGATGAAAACGAGATTATGTACACAGGGTCCCAGTTACATCCAACAACAAATGCAAGAGAAAAACAGTAATAACATCTAGGATTAACTAAGAAAAAAACATCAACTAGTAATACACTAAGCCCTAATGTAATAGAAAAACATCATTATAAACAGCAGCACGAACACGAGTCTGTATGAGCAGATGGTCACAGATGAACACAGCAACAAGAAAACAGATCAGCATCAGCATGATGTGATATTTTGCAGTGTTTATTCGTATTGATTATTTATTCATGAGTCTAACAGCCTCAGGGTAGAAGCTGTTCCTCAGTCTAGTGGTTCTACATTTGATGCTCCTCAACCTCCGTCCTGAGGGGAGTGGGGCAAAGAGTGAGTGTGCTGGGTGAGTGGGGTCTTTCATGATGCAGGTGGCTCTTTTCCTGCATCTGGAGGTGTAAATGTCTGTGATGGTGGGGAGACTGACTCCAACAGACTTCTGTGCAACCTTCACCACTCTCTGTAGAGCTTTCCTCTCTGCAACTGTGCAGCTGTACAGGGCCACCAATTGTTGAAGCTTTATGTCTTCATATTAAATAATTGAGATGAGGAAACCTTCTTCTTTAGCTAGCCAGTAGGGATTTATTAAAAAAGTTATGGATAGAACATCCCTCCCTGGACTGCAGCCTTACCGTGGTGGAGGGGTTTGAGTGTCCCAATGACCCTAGGAGCTATGTTGTCAGGGGCTTCATGCCTTACCCAAGGCAGACAGGTCCTAAGTGAGGGACCAGACAAAGTGCAGCCCAAAGACCCCTTATGATGAGTAAAATAAATGGACAAAATGTTCCCTCGCCCGGACGCAGGTCACCGGGGCCCCACTCTGGAGCCAGGCCCGGAGGTGGGGCACGTTGGCGAGCACCTGGTGGCCGGGCTTTCACCCATGGAGCTCGGCCGGGCACAGCCCGAAGAGGAGACGTGGGTCCCCCTTCCCATGGGCTCACCACCTATGGGAGGGGCCAAAGGGGTCGGGTGCAATGTGGGATGGGTGGTGGCCGAGGGCGGGGACCCTGGCGGTCTGATCCTCGGCTACAGAAGCTGGCCATTGGGACATGGAATGTCACCTCTCTGGTGGGGAAGGAGCCTGAGCTAGTGTGTGAGGTTGAGAGGTTCCGGCTAGAAATAGTCGGACTCACCTCAACACATGGCTCTGGCTCTGGAACCAGTTTCCTTGAGAGGGGTTGGACACTCTTCTACTCTGGAGTTGCCCCTGGTGAGAGGCGCCGAGCAGGAGTGGGCATACTTGTTGCCCCCCATCTTGGTGCCTGTACGTTGGGGTTCACCCCGGTGAACGAGAGGGTAGCCTCCCTTCGCCTACGTGTGGGGGGACGGGCTCTGACTGTTGTTTGTGCCTATGCGCCAAACGGCAGCGCAGATTACCCACCCTTTTTGGAGTCCTTGGAGGGGGTATTGGAGAGTGCGCCTCCTGGGGACTCCCTTGTTCTGCTGGGGGACTTCAACGCTCACGTGGGCAATGACAGTGAGACCTGGAGGGGTGTGGTTGGGAGGAACGGCCCCCCTGATCTGAACCCGAGTGGTGTTTTGTTGTTGGACTTCTGTGCTCGTCATGGATTGTCCATAACGAACACCATGTTCAGGCATAAGGGTGTCCATATGTGCTCTTGGCACCAGGACACCCTAGGTCGTAGTTCAATGATCGACTTTGTTGTCGTCTCATCTGATCTGCGGCCGCATGTCCTGGACACTCGGGTGAAGAGAGGGGCGGAGCTGTCAACTGACCACTACCTGGTGGTGAGTTGGCTCCGATGGTGGGGGAGGATGCCGGTCAGACCTGGCAGACCCAAACGTATTGTGAGGGTCTGCTGGGAACGTCTGGCAGAGTCTCCCGTAAGACGGAGCTTTAACTCCCACCTCCGGGAGAGCTTTGAACACGTTCCGAGGGAGGCGGGGGACATTGAGCCCGAGTGGGCCATGTTCCGCGCCTCTATTGTCGAGGTAGCTTATCAGAGTTGTGGCCGCAAGGTTGTTGGTGCCTGTCGTGGTGGCAACCCTCAAACCCGGTGGTGGACACCAGCGGTGAGGGATGCTGTCATGCTGAAGAAGGAGTCCTTTTTGGCCTGTGGGACCCCGGAAGTAGCAGATAGGTACCAACAGTCCAAGCGGCATGCGGCTCGGGTGGTTGCTGAGGCAAAAACTCGGGCGTGGGAGGAGTTCGGAGAGGCCATGGAGAATGACTTCCGTACGGCTTCGAGGCGATTCTGGTCCACCATTCGGCGTCTCAGGGGGGAAAGCGGTACGCGACCAACACCATTTATGGTGGGGATGGCGTGCTGTTGACCTCAACTCGGGATGTTGTGAGTCGGTGGGCGGAGTACTTCGAAGACCTCCTCAATCCTACTGGCACGTCTTCCACTGAGGAAGCGGAGCCTGGGGACTTTGGGTCGGGCTCTCCAATCTCTGGTGCTGAGGTCACCGAGGTGGTTAAAAAGCTCCGCGGTGGCAGGGCTCCGGGGGTGGATGAGATTCGCCCTGAGTTCCTTAGGGCTCTGGATGTTGTGGGGTTGTGTTGGCTTACGCGACTCTGCAATATCGCGTGGACATCGGGGGCAGTTCCCTTGGATTGGCAGACTGGGGTGGTGGTTCCTCTATTCAAAAAGGGGGACCGTAGAGTGTGTTCCAACTATAGGGGGATCACACTCTTAAGCCTCCCTGGTAAGGTCTATTCAGGGGTTCTGGAGAGGAGGGTCCGTCGGATAGTCGAACCTCGGATTCAGGAGGAACAGTGTGGTTTTCGTGCTGGTCGTGGAACACTGGACCAGCTCTACACCCTCAGCAGGGTCCTGGAGGGTACGTGGGAGTTTGCCCAACCAGTTTACATGTGCTTTGTGGACTTGGAAAAGGCATTCGACCGCGTCCCTCGGGGGGTTCTGTGGGGGGTACTCCGGGAGTATGGGGTACCAGGCCCATTGATATGGGCTGTTAGGTCCCTGTACGACCGGTGTCAGAGCTTGGTCCGCATTGCCGGCAGTAAGTCAGGCTCGTTTCCAGTGAGAGTTGGACTCCGCCAAGGTTGCCCTTTGTCACCGATTCTGTTCATAACTTTTATGGACAGAATTTCTAGGCGCAGCCAAGGTGTTGAGAGGATCCGTTTTGGTGGCCTTAGAATCGCTTCTCTGTTTTTTGCAGATGATGTGGTCCTATTGGCTTCATCAGGTCGTGATCTACAGCTTTCGCTGGAGCGGTTTGCAGCCGAGTGTGATACGGCCGGGATGAGGATCAGTTCCTCCAAATCCGAGGCCATGGTCTTGAGCCGGAAAAGGGTAGAGTGCCCTCTCCAGGTCGGGGAGGAGGTCCTGCCCCAAGTGGAGGAGTTTAAGTATCTCGGGGTCTTGTTCACGAATGAGGGAAAACTGGAGCGTGAGATCGATAGGCGGATAGGTGCAGCATCCGCAGTGAAGCGGGCGCTGTACCGGTCTGTCGTGGTGAAGAGAGAGCTGAGTCGAAAGGCAAAGCTCTCAATTTACCGATCGATCTACGTTCCCACCCTCATCTATGGTCATGAGCTTTGGGTTGTGACCGAAAGAACGAGATCTCGGATACAAGCGGCTGAAATGAGTTTTCTCCGCAGGGTGTCTGGACTCTCCCTTAGAGATAGGGTGAGAAGCTCAGTCATCCGGGAGGGACTCGGAGTAGAGCCGCTGCTTCTCCACATCGAGAGGAGCCAGTTGAGGTGGCTCGGGCATCTGGTTAGGATGCCTCCTGGACGCCTCCCTGGTGAGGTGTTCCGGGCATGTCCCACCGGGAGGAGACCCAGAGGAAGACCCAGGACACGCTGGAGGGACTATGTTTCTCGGCTGGCCTGGGAACGCCTTGGGATTCCCCAGAGGAGCTGCTCCAAGTGGCTGGGGAGAGGGAAGTCTGGGCCTCCCTTCTTAGGCTGCTACCCCCGCGACCCAACCCCGGATAAGCGGACAAAAATGGATGGATGGATGGATGGATAGAACATTACAACTGACAGTCCATACCGAATCTCCCTCAAAATAGCAATGCAGATTATTTTATACTTGTGTCTAATGTCATAACTTACGTAAATAAAGGGTCTGCTCTTCCCATCAGGGAAGAAAGGAAAACAGTTCTGGTTATCTGGGATGGCCCTTTTCCTGTCAAGGGATTAACGTTTTGCAGTAATGGAGGGTTCGCACGAAGGGAAAGATTAATGTATTTGTTTTTTTAGGAAATTACCAGATGTTATCATGACCTTCTGTTCTGAAGTATTTATACTGAATGTGCTGTGTACAAGTTGAATTTCTCACTGACTTGTTCTACGTTCAAAACCTACATTATCGCGTAGCACGCATAGCATTATTTAGCCATCAGCTTCTCGCTCCGGTCTCCTGTTTGGGAATGTTATGGCTTTCTTGTTAAGACGAGCGCACATTAAAAGATGTGTGTGTGGACGTCGTTTCATGAAGACTCTGCAGTAGCAACACGTCTAACGTGAACACGCTTGAAACGACGTCATCGGAATGTGAACGAAGAAACAACAGCTGTTACAAACAGTGCTAACAACAACTGCATTTAAAAAACTTAATTAGGTAATTAAGAGTGGTCCAGAGCAATAACACAAACTGTATGAGTTTTTTAATCTCTGAATCTAAGTCTGAATGTTGTTTTATGCACAGACTTTAAAGTTATTGATCCTCGCTACGAACATCCATCACTCAAAAAGTTCAGCACTTCATGAAAAAACTAAAACTGATATTGTCAACAAGCCCTAGAGCTAATTAAAGCCCTGATGATGATGAGTGAGAGATTCAACCGTTCAAGAAGAGGTATTGTTCTTTTATTATTATTATCTAAATAATCTTTTTTATTTAAAATCATAATCTTATTAACTTATTTTTTAATCTCTTTGTGTTTTATTTCCAGTCTGGGACAGAGGTATGTCGTTACGTATTCAAGAGTTGAAGGAAGCTCTGAAACAAATGTGCACGTTATTGTAGGTTTATTGTACATATAATAGGAAATTTGTAGCTCACAACAGACCTTTCGCTGAACACACGAGTCCCACCCTCTTCGAAGGTTGGTACAAGCATAAAAAACCCTGGGTGTCGTCATCGCCTCGTAGGACCGCCCTGGAATCGCCTTAGGACCGTCCTACTCTCACCACGTGGCCAACCCCTCTGCCAATAAGCTATCAGCTTTGATGTAAACAGCAAGTGTTGGGTCTATTGAATGGTGCAGACGTGTAACTGAAAACTCTTCCCTATTGAAAACAAAGCCCAGAAGAAAAAGGTTCCGCCTTGGGTTTAATTCACATTATATGACAAAACATAGGTGCACACTAATTTTAGAGCATAACAGCTATAATACTGACAGAAATATATTTCATTTCTCCTTTTGACATGACAAATATCATAAATAAAAACCAACAACACGTAATATCGTTCACCTCTCTCCTGGCCAGACGAGCTATTTTGCTAAGGTGGAAAGAACCGTCTCCACCCACTCACGCTCAGTGGTTGGCTGACATCATGTCCTGTTTAAAGTTGGAGAAAATCAGATTCACACTCCAACAGAAAGAGGGTAAATTTGAGAATGTTTGGGGACCTTTCCTGAATTTATTCCAGTCTCTTTGACAACACAACTTACTCAGGTTAATGCAGTCTCTTGGCTATTTTACCTTTTATTTATTAATTCCCTTTCCTTTTGGCAGTGATTGGGTAGGGATTATTTTTTATTTTATTTATTTTATTTTATTTTTTTCCTTTGGTGTGGTGATGTTTCATTATCATCTTTGCTGTTTAATGATATTCTGTTTTTTTGTTGAAAAAAAAAATGAAAAATTCAATAAAAAGATCTTGAATTTGACATGACAAATATCATGTCAACAAAATCCTATATGTACTATATGGTTCTGTCATGGCAGCTGGAGAGGAAGCTGGCGTGATGTCGTGATGTCGCCGCTTCTCCACACTAAATAGTTATTTACTGTTGCTATTTTCTTGGGATATTTTTTGGACATTTACCTGGACTTATTTTGTTCAGTGGGTTTTTTTTAATAAGGACTTTACGGGCAGCTTAGTTAGCACTTCCTAACCGGAATTTGGACTGTTTACCTCCTGTCAAACTCCAGCACGAACTTGCTTCAAGAACTACGTAGCTGCAATTATTGTTTCACTTACCTACTGCCTGTCAACCTCCTGTGTCATCTGGACTGTTCTGGACTTTCTCCTATGCTCCACTTCAAGATATGCTCAACCAAGTTACATCTCTCTGCTTCTTGGTTATTTCTCTCGGAGCCGTGGGTCTGCTGTTAGCGGCTAGCTCTGTGCTAGCTTCCCCCAGCTTGGCGGGCGCAATGTTGACCTACTCCGCTTCGCAGCTGCTTGGACTTAACAACTGCTCCATTCCTCCTTCTGTTTCCACCATCAAACAACTGGGACTTCTGCGTAGACCTCGTTATATACACAGAAGCTCTCGAAAGATATCCATCTACTCTGGGCAGGCTGGCTATGGTTCTCTTCCGTGTGTCTGGTCCAGGAGACGTGTCGCACCTCGACGACGTCATCAGAACGCTGCGTCTGTAGTCCCTTGTAGTCCACAGTGCACGAAGTGGCAAGGAAAACGTGGAGTGGACTTCAGTCTGCTGAAACCGGTTCAAAAGGCTTCTACACCAACTTGTATTAAATTAGAACTTTTCAATGTGCTGTCACTATCTAACAAGTCATGCCTAATTCACAATCACATTCTGGAGAAGAACTTGGACCACATGTTTCTTACAGAAACGTGGCATCAACCAGATGTGTACAGTTCTCTAAATGAGGCCTGTCCCTCTGGATACAGTTATCTGCAGAGAGCCCGTTGCACTGGCCGCGGTGGTGGTCTGGCTGTAATCTACCGCAATAATTTAAAATAGACACATCTGGCTTCTCAGGACTTTTCCTCTTTTGAAAGTTTGGCCTTCAACCTCAAAGCACCACTCCTGATGAACGTTATATTGATTTATAGACCTCCCAAACCACATGTTTCATTTAACTCAGAGATACATGACCTCCTCACTTTTTTCTGCACCTCCCCTGTGAAAACAATTTTTCTTGGTGATTTAATATCCACATGGACAATTCCTCTTCCCTTCTGGCAACAGATTTTAAGTCTCTTCTGGATTCTCTCAATCTCACCCAACATGTGGACTCCCCTACGCACAACAGGGAGCACACTCTGGATTTGGTTATTACTGACACTGTACTCATCAATAACTTATCTGTATATGACCTGGGTGTCTCGGACCACAGTGTCATCTCTCTGGAAGTGCCTTCAACTTCACCTGCTTCAAACCCAATACAACCTATCCAGTTCCGGGACTTTAAAAACATTTCCCCTGATGTTCTGTCCACTAATTAATAATAATAATTAATTCAATTTATAACGCACTTTTCATTACTGAAAATCTCAAAGTGCTACACATATATTGAATGCTACACACATTCATAAACCGGTGGCGGCAGACTACCATGCAAGGTGCTTTCCAGTCCTACCGGGAGCAACTCAGGGTTAAGTGTCTTGCCCAAGGACACAACGACACATGGTGCGGGTCCCGGGAGTCTAACCGCCAACTTTCCGATCGGGAGACGACTGCCCTTACCACTACGCCACGGCCGCCACTACGCCACGGCCGCCCCTAATCTTCACGCCCTGACCGTTGTCAATCATTCATCTGCAAATGACTCTGTGGATTACTACAACTGATCTCTCCAAGAGCTTCTGGACCTATATGCTCCCTTGAAGACAAGACTGGTGTCTTTCTCCCGTTCAGCCCCCTGGTACACTGATGAGATAGATGCGCAAGATGAAGGCAACTGGCCGTGCTATTGAGAGACGTGTAAAATCATCTGGTCTCTCTGTACATAAGCAGGCATACAAAGAACATCAGAAAGCATACGCCTATTCTCTTAAAGAAGCACGCTCCGAATATTACTCCAACATCATCAACACCTGCCCTGGTAACTCTAAACAGCTCTTCTCCACAATGTAGTGTACCTACCCAGGGTCAAACTAAGGTTTTTGAACTGTCCAGTGATTGGTATTAAGCTGAAAAAGAGAGAACTCGTTTAATTAATGATGTATTTTTGTGTCAGTCTAAACCCTGCCAATTTATACATCTAAAATATAGGTAAGTCATTAAACTGACCCCTTCCTATATTACTACAACAATAACTCATCTGCTTAATCCCATTAAACAAACTCCTGAGGAATCTGTTCAAAAATGTGACCTGTTCCTTTCATCATTTAAAACCAAAGTTGACACTATCAGATCTCAGCTCCACAACCTCCCTGATCTTCGTTTACCATCTACCCGTCTGCATCCTGGGTCCCTGAGCAGCTTTGATGAAGTTGTTCAGAGTGAGGTGGAGTCCATCATCAAGAAAATGAAGCCTTCATCCTGCGCCCTGGATCCCTTCCCCTCGTCTCTCATAAAATCCAATCACTCTGCAATTAGCCCATTAATCACACAAATAATAAATAAGTCTCTACAATCTGGTCATGTTCCACTGCCTCTAAAATCTGCTATCATTAGGCCTCTTCTGAAAAAATCTAATTTGGATCCCGACATTTTTTCTGATTACCACCCAATTTCCCACCTCCCATTTCTGTCTAAAGTACTAGAAAAAGTAGTTGCTGCTCAGCTGCAGGACCACCTTCTGCAACACTCTCTGTATGAGAAGTTCCAGTCTAGATTCAGAGCAGCTCACAGTACTGAGACTGCATTGCTGAGAGTTACAAATGATGTCCTCATGGCTGCTGACACTGGTTTTCCCTCCATCCTTGTCCTCCTTGACCTCACTGCAGCTTTCGACACTGTGGACCATAGTATCCTCCTCCACCGTCTTCATGTGGAGGTCGGTCTCTGTGACACTGTCCTGGACTGGTTCAGATCTTTCCTCTCCAATAGGCTGGAATGTGTTAGTCTTGGCAATGCCACTTCCCAGACAGTCGTGTCTCCTGTGGTGTCCCTCAAGGGTCAGTTCTGGGGCCCCTGCTGTTTTCCCTTTACATGCTGCCTTTAGGTCAAATTATTAATCAGTTCAACATTTCTTTTCACTGCTATGCCGACGATACACAGCTTTACATCAGGACTGGAGCATCCTCATCATCCCCATCTCCATCTTCACTCACTGCCCTCTCTACCTGCCTGGAGGAAATAAGGGCATGGATGAATCAGAACTTTCTTCAATTAAACTGCTCCAAGACTGAGGCCATACTGATTGGCACCCCTCACCAGATACAAACATCAACTTTAACAACAATCTCCTTCTCTGGACAAGACATCCCCCTCTCCACCTCTGTTACAAATCTTGGAATAAAAATGGACTCTCATCTTACATTTGAAAATCACATTAAGCATCTGTTTAAAACCTGCTTCTTCCATCTTCGAAACATCTCCAGACTTCGCCCATCTCTGACTTTTTCTGATGCTGAGAAACTCGTCCATGCCTTTGTCTCCTCCAGGCTCGACTACTGCAACTCCCTGTTTATTGGAATCCCTGGCAAAAATCTTCAGAAGCTTCAATATATTCAAAACAGTGCAGCAAGGATTTTATTGAGAGCTCGTAAATTTGAACATATTACACCCATTCTCCATAACCTCCATTGGCTTCCTGTCACCTACAGAATTCAATACAAAACTGCTCTCATTACACACCAATGCTTACACGGAACTTCACCTGACTATCTAAAGGACATTCTTGCACCATATTCATCCACCCGGTCTCTACGATCACAGAACAGTAATCTACTTCACATTCCACGAACCAAATTAAGGACCATGGGAGACCGGGCATTCTGTGTGGCTGCCCCCCGCCTATGGAACTCCCTCCCTGACTACCTGAGAGCTCCACAGTCACTGGTTGACTTCAAAAACGGCTTAAAGACTTTTCTTTTTAAGCAAGCCTATTCTGCCTCCACATGATTTTATCTTTGATCTTGGTTGATATTATTATTGATTTTACTTGATTTTATCACTTGTTTTATTTATTTATTTATTTTTAAGCAGGCCTATTCTGCCTCCACATGATTCTGTCTTTAATCTTAGTTGATATCATTATTGATTTTACTTGATTTTATCACT
Source organism: Garcialebias charrua (assembly GCA_038048925.1). Classification (NCBI taxonomy): domain Eukaryota; kingdom Metazoa; phylum Chordata; class Actinopteri; order Cyprinodontiformes; family Rivulidae; genus Garcialebias; species Garcialebias charrua. Next base: position 31,400 of record JBBPBX010018406.1, on the reverse strand, counting down.
TGTTTTATTTGTTGTAGCACTTTGAGATTTTTATTAATGAAAAGTGCGGTATAAATTGAATTGATTATTATTATTATTATTATTATTATTATTATTATTATTATTATTGTGTGTTAATGCAATTACAACTGCATATACATCAGAAATCTCTAACATTCCCACACCACAGTACCGTAAACCTAAATCTTAAGTTAACCCACCCAGAGTATAAAATCCCTTATATAAAAATAAGCATCAATACAAAATGGTAATAAAAACTATGTAATAGAATATACTGTGAATATCAGAGCTTATAAGCTAGAAATGTAATAAAGAACAAATAAAAACAAATAAAAACTGATAATAAAAACCAAAATATAATTAAAAACAAGCGGATTGTCCCTTCTATAAACGACACGCCTCTAGTATGTGGAATCTATATTTCTGGCATGTGTTAACCTTAGCAAAGAATATGAACTAGGGAGTAGCCATGTCAGGCTACTTCAGCTTCATCTTCATCATCATAGACACCTGTAAGGGGTAGAACTTCTGCTGCCTGAATGCTCATCTGATGAGATGGCAGTTGGGGAAATATGTCATCAACTGCCTTACTGATGCACCTTAGACAGAAATGCCTCATGCAAGGAACGTAGCAACATCCACAAAAAATCAACATAACTACAACTGCAAATATTGTAATCACAGCTGTGATGACAACAGCTATCCACTTTCCAAACGTGGAGATGTACCAGTCACTCAGAGAATTCTGAACCCTAGAACTTTCTGCCAACTCTTCTGACAAAGATTTCTAACCATCAAGAGCTCTTGTAAATGAATGGTAAATGGAGCTTATTTATATAACGCTTTACAGCCCCCTGTGAGGAACCCCAAAGCGCTTTACAATACCAACCATCCACCCATTCATTCAGACATTCATACACCGGTAGTGGTAGCCTACCTTGCAAGGCGCCATCCAGATATACCGGGAGCAACTAGGAGTTAAGTGTCTTGCCCAGGGACACAACGACACATGGTGGGCGGACGCGGGATTCGAACCTCCAACCTTCCGATCGGGGGTCGAATGCCATTACCACTGTGCCACAATCGCCCTAGAATGAACCTAAATGAACCATCTGGACTTGTGTTATTTGGGATGAATGTACAACACTCTTGCCCAAACATGGAACAAACAACACCTCTCTCTACCAACAGGAAATCAACAGCTAATCTAGTTTGATAAGCCATCAAAGATGTGGTAGCAAGTTGCTGATGAGCGCCCTCTAGTGCATCTCTTGTCAAATTGTTCAACCTTTGAATATTAAAATGGATGTAATTGATTCTGGCTACATTTTTATTAACTGTAACATACGGGATTATAGATTCAAAAACTGTAACAACTGGATCCACTAATTTGTACTCATCTGGGACTCCTTAGGGAACCCCTATTTAATTTATGTAAGCTGGTGAATCTGCATACTGATCAAAGTCACGCTTTCTTCTCTCAAACTCACCAATCAACTGTGCACTGCTCCTAAAAGTTTCCAAATCCTGTCCTGTTAAATTCACCATCTTAACTGGAGAAATTAAAGAAATGACTGTACAAGTTCCAGTCCACCTCAGTGGCAATGTATTTCTCAAAATCCTCCCACCACAAAACCAGTACACGTCTGCGCGTGCAACAGACAATCTTGTTATATTTATCCAGGCTGAAACATTCACATTCAACTTACACCAACTTCATTCAATATCACCTACAGACGTACCTCCCTGGACTTTCCTGACCAGACAGGTGTAATCATTCTTCACAGGAGTTAAAACAGGTGGAATTGCATCTCTGGGGGCCATGAAAAAATATTCCAAGCTTTTGCAACTGTCAGAGGGATTTTCCTTCATATGTAGTTCCAAAATGCAATGAAAACATGAATTATTTGATAACGGTGAGGGTACTGACAATAGAGCTGACCTAGCTTTTGTACAAACTACGCAATCCTTATGATTCACATGTTCAGCAGCATTTTCAACAACCTCTACCCAGTAATTTTGTTGAGTGAAACCTTTTTCTAGGGCTAACTTTTCTTCATATGTCACATCTGTCAAATAAGACACCTCTTGGTCTGATTCAATCTGACGTTTCTCCCTCTGAACCACATTTATCCTGAACGGACCAATTGGATCCTTACAGAAACATGAACTCCCATAATATAACTATCAATATCTTGCCTCTGAGGATATCTTAAAGTCAAAATCGAAGAATTACAAGTATTTTCCGTTAGACATCTGGTGCTTTTTGTATGATCTTGTATGATTGACAAGCGTTGCTGTAACGGAAACTTCCCTCTTCTTGCCTTTTCTGGCCTGTAACCCCAATCTGTGGACACTGAATTACATAAAACATTATTCCATTCCCTGCAATTCTTGTCATGCCTGTAAGCAGTGATGTCACTAACGCGTTACTTTATAACGCGTTACTCTGGTCTGACCACTTTTTTCAGTAACGTGTAATCTAACACGTTGCTATTTGAAACTCCAGTAATCAGATTAAAGTTACTCACTCCAAATTATTGTGCGTTACTTTTTTGCCATTTTCTGTAGAACTGTAATTTTATTTTATTTCGCCAATGCGTCTCGGGGGGAGCGATAAAAAAAAAAGACAGGAGTGACGTCAGTCTATGCGACCGCCCGGTGTCTTGTAGCACACGTTAGCATTAAGCTAGGTTTAGCATCTCGCTGCGGTCTCCTGTTTGTTTGGGAACGTTGTGACTTGTTAAAAACACGAGCGCACATCCAAAACGGTGTGTGGACTTTGTTTCACGGAGACTGGATCTGCAGCAGACAACACGTCTAACTTGAACGGACTTAACGACGTGATCCGAACGTGAACGAGGAGCAGCTTGTAAACACTGCTAACAGAGCAGCAGCAGCATTAAAACAGCCTTCAGGTAGGTCAGATCAGTCAATAACACAAACTGTAGGACATTTTACAGCTCTGGATCTACGTCTGAAATGTTGTTGTTGCTGTGCAGGCTTTAAATTAACTGAGCGTCTCTAAAACGTCTTCCATCACGTCCATCATCATGTCAACACCAGCCAAAAAGTTAATCACTTTATGAAAAAACTGATGTCAACAAGTCCTGGAGCTGAATAAATCCCTGCCCTGATGATGACCGAGAGATCCAACCACAAGAAGAGGTATTGTTCTTTTATTAATAATTAACCTTTTTAATTTAAAATGATAATCTTATTAACTATTTTTATTTTTTTACCTGTTTGTGTTATTTCCAGTCTGAGACAGAGGAAGCAGCTGTCTTTTTCCTCTTGAGGGACATCCACCTGCAGCTAAGAAGCGTGTGATGATGACCCTGATGCATGCTCAATAATCCAGGTAGAAAAATCTAAAAATGCTAAGTCTGGTCCTCTGGACATTCAAAAAACAAAACAGAACAAAAAAAATTGTAGAAACGTTTTATCTTTTGTCCAAAAGACTTCCTCAGTCTGAGATGCTGTATTCATCTCAATCTTATAAATACTGTAGCACCCTCTCACAGTGGATGAACCAGTTTGCTGCTGACAGCTGAAACCAGCTGCTCACGGACCATCAGCCTAACAATGGATAGTTAGCAGCACCCTGATGGTTGTTTGCTATTCACAGAGGGCTGAGTGATACTAGCAATAACAGCATTGTAAGAGGGGGACAGTTGAACCCAGAGGCCTCCACCTCTGTTTAATGATGGATGGTTTCTTTTCACAAAGATGGCCTCCTTTACTCCTCTCTCAAACCATCGTTCCTCTCTATCAAGGATGTGAACATCTTCATCCCTGAAAGAGTGACCGCTGGCCTGGAGATGAGTGTAGACTGCAGAGTCCTGACCTGATGATGTTGATCTTCTGTGCTGGACCATCCTTTTGGCCAGTGGCTCATGCTTTTATTTATTTTCATACAAACGTATTGTTTACTTGACACATTTTCAAAATAAACATTTTATAAGTCTTTTTTGTAAAAATATTATTTGTTTAGTGAAGTCAAGAAAGACTACTGTATTTTGTTTTTTGAATATTTATTAGTAATTATTTTATTAAAACATTTAAATTTTTTATGTATTGTGACAGAGGGTTCTTGTCAGCGGCTGCTGAAAGTAACTAATAAAGTAACTTAGTAATCTAACTTAGTTACTTTCCAAATCAAGTAATCAGTAACTTAACTAAGTTACTTTTCCCAAGGACTAATCAGTAACTTAACTAAGTTACTTTTTCAATGTAACTATGCCATCACTGCCTGTAAGTCACACAGATATACTTCACTGCCCAAACAAATGACTCCTGCTTTGCACCACAATACACCACAGAGCAAAAATGAAACCTAACTGATGTGATCATCCCAGCTGTGAAATTAAACTGTAAGAAATTAACTCTCACGGATTTCTTTGATCTGATAATTTCAGTGTCTGGGCGTACCTGAATCTGAACATCTGCAAACTCTGTTTCACCTGTCCCTCTTCTGAGCAAGAAGTGAGGATCCTCATCACGAGACCTGTTGACATTGTTGTAACCAACCTCAGGGGAACCTATCTTAGCTTTCGGTTCAAACCACAGAATGAGGCCTGCGATTAAAATAATTCCCAAGGAGGTTATCACACTTAACCTAATCGCTCGATAATTCATTCTTCCTGTAACAATTAAGTGTAACAGACAATTTCCCTTTTTATGTAATGTTATTTTAAGTCTGTTTTGTTTTTTTCCTCAAGTTGTATCGTGGTTTTGGAACCGGTCGATCTAGGTTCCCAACTGGAGATGGAGGTTCAGCGTCACCTTGTACAGATGGCACACTCAGCTCCTCAGACACGCTCAGTCCCTCAGACGCGCTCAGCTCAGCCAAGTTGTCTCATATCTGCTGTAGAGTCAGAACTTTTAACACAATGCGTCTTATGAATCCAATTACTGAGCTTATCCTCAGTTAAGCCAAACTTTTACACAATGAGATGTTACTGCAGCTACTTTGTAAGGGCCTTCCCATCTTGGCTACGACCAGTTAAATTATGCTACCTTTCTTAGAATCCAGTCACCTGTATCCACGAGGGCACCGTTCTGTTCTCCCTCTTGAGTCTGGATCATCTGAATCTGTTGAGAGATGCTCATTACAGTATTATTAAGCTTCTTCAAATACTCTGATATGTCATAATGTTGTAATTGTAACATAGTACTTTCTGAAGGCAAAGGATGAGTAAAAGGACATGGCATTTTCCTCCCTGTAAGTATCTTATGTGTACTTACATTCAGAGTAGTATTTGAGTCAGAGTCAGAGAGTCAGAGAGTCTTTATTGTCATTTGCACCGCATTTGGTACATGTGATGAAAACGAGATTATGTACACAAGGTCCCAGTTACATCCAACAACAAATGTAAGAGAAAAACAGTAATAACATCTAGGATTAACTAAGAAAAACATCAACTAGTAATACACTAAGCCCTAATGTAATAGAAAAACATCATTATAAACAGCAGCACGAACACGAGTCTGTATGAGCAGATGGTCACAGATGAACACAGCAACAAGAAAACAGATCAGCATCAGCATGATGTGATATTTTGCAGTGTTTATTCATATTGATTATTTATTCATGAGTCTAACAGCCTCAGGGTAGAAGCTGTTCCTCAGTCTAGTGGTTCTACATTTGATGCTCCTCAACCTCCGTCCTGAGGGGAGTGGGGCAAAGAGTGAGTGTGCTGGGTGAGTGGGGTCTTTCATGATGCAGGTGGCTCTTTTCCTGCATCTGGAGGTGTAAATGTCTGTGATGGTGGGGAGACTGACTCCAACAGACTTCTGTGCAGCCTTCACCACTCTCTGTAGAGCTTTCCTCTCTGCAACTGTGCAGCCTCCATGCCACACGTTGATGCTGGAGCACAGGATGCTCTCCACTGCACACCTGTAGAAGGAGGTGAGGACTGGGCTGCTCAGACCAGCTCGTCTCAGCCGTCTGAGGAAGTAGAGTCTCTGATGACCTTTCTTGATCAGGCTGGTGGTGTTGTTGCTCCAGCTGAGGTTATCATTCATGTGTACACCCAAGTATTTGTAGCTGGAGACCACTTCCACTACAGATCCACTTATGTTCAGTGGGATGTGGGTGTGTTTGTTCCTTCTGAAGGAACAAATCTGAAGGAATTTGGAGTTGACCTTAAATCAAACAACGCTATGGGAATGGCGTCAGGCCATTTCAATTTTGTGTCTGCACAACCCTTTGCCAACCCTTCCTTAAGAGTGCGGTTAGCCCGTTCAACCAATCCTTGTGAGGAAGGATGATAGACCGCTCCAAATTTGTGCCGAATGCCAAACATTTTCTCAACTTCTTTAAGTTCCTCATTTGCAAAATGAGTCCCATTATCTGATCTGATCACTGAAGGGACTCCAAATCTGGGGATTAATTCCTTTGTCAACCACTTTATAACTTATTTTGCCTTTTAAGATTTAGTTGGAAATGGCTCTACCCAATGGCTAAATGGATCTAAACACACAAGTAAATATCGTTTACCATATACTCGATTTTCAGCTCCCATATCAGTAAAATCGATCACAATCTCTTTCCATGGTGCTTGAGGCATTGGAAAACCACCCAGTCCAGTTTTAAGTGCAACCCTTGGATTATGGTGACAACATATTTCACAAGTCTGTACAAAGTATTTTGCGATGGGAAAAAAATACGGATTCCACCAGTTCTGTGATATTTAGTCAATCCGTTTTGAGGTACCACAGTGCCCTCTGCTGTGAGCCTCTTGGCATAACCGGTTGAACAAACCTGCTGGGGTTACTATTTACCCTTGTGATTTCTCCAAACATGTTCAGAATCATTTTTAGCTCCACGGTCTAACCATGCTTGCTTCTCGTGTGGAGAGGCTGCATTTTGTATTTATCTAATAGATTCCAGAGTGAATTCCTTTTCAAAATACTTTTCAGAATTATTTTTCTCATGTCTCTGGATCATCTGTGATCTTAAAGTGTAGCCTGCAACTTTTTTAGCAGTCTGATCTGCTTTATTGTTCCCGTGAGTGATAAAATAGGTTCCCTTCTGATGTCCCTTGCATTTAATTACTGCCACCTGTCTGGGTCGCTGCAATGCATAATACAATTCCAGTAATTGTTTAAAATGTCTGACTGGCTCTCCAGATGAAGTAACAAATCCCTTTCTCCTCCAATGACAGAGGTCCACATACATTGCTTGAAAAGCATAAGCAGAATCTGTGTAGATGTCCACCCTTTTTCCTTCTGCTGCATGACAAGCCTCAGTTAATGCTTTAATCTCAGCTAACAGTGTTGAATCTGGCTGTTTCATCACTTCTGCCTTGAGTTCAACAAAACCTGCATTTTTTTTCCCACTACAGCAAAAGCAGTGACCAATGTTCCTGTTTCATTCATGTGGCTGTGTCCATCACAGAACAATATCATGTCTGGATGTTGTATAGGGTCTGTAAAAAGGTTTTCATGCAATCTCATTTCCTCTGTGGTGTCACTAACGCAGTTGATCTTGTGTTGTGTCCATTTGTGCAGCCATATTTGCACATGTGATTTATGTAGTAATCTTCTGAGATTTTCTGTTCTTTGTGCTGAGAATGTAAATGCTTGTGAATCCAAAAAAGTTTTTACGTCATTTATTGTGTGAACAAAAACTTCATTTCCCATTGCTATATGTGTTGTCTTTAAAACAGATTTTCCAATGGTAGCTACATGTCTTACATAGATAGAGTGGCCAATTTCAATTTGATCTAATTTTAGTGGGCATGACCGTGTCCGCTCTGATACACCTGTGTATTTTTGAACTGTTCCAGAGATGACCTTTACTGACCGTTCAGTAATCTTGCACTTAAAACAATTTATTTTATTAGCTTGAATCAAAGGACAGATTTCACTCATAAGAGACTATTTCTATCTTTGATTTTGTTCTAATACAAAATATAATCAGTGTTTACTCATGAACAGTGTTATAATTTACAGTATGTCTTATGATCACATATGTATATGTTGTGTCGTTTCTACAAATGAAAAGGTGTCGAAGTTCAGATAATATGTCAAGCTGCCTTTCTCAGAAGTTGTTTTTGTTGAGTTTCAGCTGAAACTCTCATCTAGCGTCTGAAAGTCTCTTCACTGAGACACTTTTCCTAAACAATTTCACTCTGCTCTGAATTTCACCTTGAATCGTGATAACAAGTGAACTGCTCAACTGTTTTTTTTTGGACCAATGGGATAGAGACAAGTCTCTCTCCTCTCAGAGCTTCTACTAGGTTCTTAGCTTTTGCTGGAACGGGAGAAGTCTGCTGATGTAAGCCTCAGGATGAGGTATTCCCAAAGAACTGAATGAACGTCAGTCAAACGCTAAGGACCACGTCATTCAGTTAAGGACTAATAACATGTTGTTATGAGTCCACTTCGAACCGAGCGTACAAGCTCGAAACTTTGTTTATTCCTTCCTGGAATAAGTTATCTTGAGCCAGAGGCCAGGAGCTGACGCATTTTCTGATGACCAACGCGAAACCAGGAGACGTTGGGAAGGTAAACGAATAACCTGCTCAGATGTACTGGTCCCCGCAAGGACCCGTGCATCTGAAAAACTACAAGGTCTTCTCTTACCGGGCTGTCGTCAAAGGTAAAGAGCTGTTTACAAACGTACCTGGAATTTAGCAGAAGTCGGATAGAAAGTGTCATTTCTGGTTACACTCAAGATAAATAACTTCCTCTCTTAACCTACCCTATCTCCCTCTTAAATTTCTCCTATCTCCATTCAAGCTGGTAACTATATTTAAGCTAAGACTGAGCCACAGACTAAGTATAATGACATCCTGTATTTATGTCTGTTGTTACAATTTAAATGTGCTGACGTATTAAATTGCAAGAAAGTGAAATCATGTCAATCAAAGTGTAATGGTGTTAATTTTAGTTGATTTATTTTAAATAAATGGTAGTGTCTTTGGCATACCAAACTAAGTTAACGTTTCCATTGTCACTCTATGGCTTCTGTTTTACTTATCCATCATAAAGATCACAGAAATATTGGGTAAACGGAAAAAGAAAAGAATCCGTGAAATTACTATTCAATCTGAATAAGTAAATTAATTAAGGTAAAGAGGTCAGTATTAATATTGACCTCCTATATATCCTTTACATCTGGGTGGCACCGTACGTGTTTAAAGACACAATATGGTGGTTACCCTCATGTTTACTTCATCTGGTGGTCCAAGTATGAGTTTTCTGAACATTTATTCATAAATCTGTGATCTATCATGAACTTGAAACATTATGTTTGCATATTAGGATCCAAGTTTTAAACTCTGAGGATAATAATTTGGGCTGGAAGTGTTCAGAATGATTGCAGGACTGCAGTTTATGACATTTGAAGCTGAAATTGTTATTTGTTCAATTTTTTAAATGCTATAAGTAGTTTGGTGGGTATTTGTCACGCTGTGTGGCATGTGTTTGGTGGTTCTGATAAGACCAGGTCCAGATTACGTTGTGCATAAGCTGAGGCAATCTCACTGCAAAATGACCGTCGAGTCATTGTGCATGAAAAGCTATTATTAACATCTACAAGATTGTTGTGCTGGTATTTTACATGTTAGAGCAGGTCAAAGAAGCATATTACTGTTAGAACGTGTCGGATAGTGGTTCATGAAACCCGAAATCTGCTCCTTAAAAGTGGACGGAACCGACCTTTACGCGGCTCCGAGAGAGTCTGTGTTGTGTTGCAGTTAAAGTGCTTTGCTACTAAGCGTAGCTAAGTTATGCCTGTTTTAATTGTGATTGCCATGTTTCACAATTTTGGGAAGTTAATTTGAAGCGTTTGAGTTGTTTAAGGGTCTGTAAAAGTTGCGTTCTATTGTGCTAAGATAACGTTAAAGGCTACGTGTCTTTACATGTTGTTTATGAGCTGTGATTGGATAAAACGAGAGCTGTGAGCTGTCAATCACTCTCGTAGCAAGCGCTGATTTGCTGAAGTGGGGACGCACGCCGTTGCGACCAGCCTACTTTGTCATCATTTCCGGCACTGCATTGGTCGAAGGTATGAAAACTACATTAAAATCAAAAAAGGCGTTCAAAAGGCGTTCCTGGACGACTGAGAATCTTCACCAGCATAAAACTACATTAACCATGAATGTTTGGGAATAGAACTACAAGAGCTGTGATTGATTGGTTGACGTCACGTATCTGTGTAGCAAGCTCCGCCTCGCTCAAGTACGAAAGCTGGTGACGCGCTACGTCGACCCGCTTATTTTTTGTCGTCATTTCCAGGTGCGGCACTTTGAGTGATAGTTCACACTCATAGGACAAACAGAGATTTCACTAAAAGTTTAAAAACTCATTTGAAGCCATCTAAACTGTCTAACAACATAAATTTGTCTCTGACAAGGACGTGGTTCGAGCGCTTATCACGGACACACTAGAAACTAACTCTAGAAGGTTGTTTTTATTTTAAATACTGAATAGAAAAATCAGTCGACTCGTGATAACATTAAGACTTGAAGCTGCCCCCTGTTGGTTAAAAGATGTTAACAGATGAGTTTTCTCATAAAACATCATAAAAAGTCAGCATTTTTATGGTGAAATACCACCTTTAAAATTATTCTGTACACAAACAAAAGACTCCTGTTAATTTTAAATAAAGAAAATTAGAATAACAGAGGTACAGACAAACATTTTTGCTTATTTTAAATACAAAAGAGTTTAAAGTAACAAACAAAAGTACAAGAAAGTTCATTGCCAATAGTCCAGGTATCAAATCCGCTCATTCTCAATCAGTTCATCTGGACAGTTTCTTTTTAGTAGAAACATTTCACCCTCACTCCAGAGGGCTTTGTCAGTCAGTGTAGTCCCAAGCACACTGAAGTTACCCCACCAATTAAACAACTTAAGTGGACCAACCAGTTTGCTGTAGCCAAGATGGTTTCTGGGGGCTGTCCTGTCCCTCGTCGACTCCTCCAAGGCAGGCAGACATGTCAAAAGTGGTTCAAGACAAGAAACCACTTTGGACATGTCTGCCTGTCTGAAGATCAGAAGATCAACATAATCAGGTCAGGACTCTGCAGTCTACACTCATCTCCAGGACAGTGGTCACTCTTTTAGGGATGAAGATGTTCATATCCTTGATAGAGAGGAACGATGGTTTGAGAGAGGAGTAAAGGAGGATATCTTTGTGAAAAGAAACCGTCCATCATTAAACAGGGGTGGAGGCCTCCGGGTTCAACTGTCCCCTTCCTACAATGCTGTTATTGCTAGTATCACTCAGCCCTCTGTGAATAGCAAACAACCATCAGGGTGCTAACGATCCATCGTCAGGCTGATGGTCCTCCTTGATCATGTGAGCAGCTGGTTTCAGCTGTCATCAGCCAACTGGTTTACCCACTGTGAGAGGGTGCTATTTATAAGGCTGAGCTGAATACAGCTTCTCAGACTGAAGAAGTCTTTCGGACGAAAGACGAAACGTTTCTACATTTTTTTTGCTTTGTTTTGTTTTATTTTTTGAATGTCCAGAGGACCAGACTTAGCTTTTTTAGATTTTTCTACCTGGATTATTGAGCATGCATCAGAGGACGATAAAGTCAGTTTAATCAAACTCATCTCAAGCAGAAAAGTGTAGCACTTCATTGCGCGTCAACCAGTTGCCATTTTGAAGGATTACAAACTTTTCTGCGAAACTCTACTGCAAGAATATGCTCCTCGCATGGGAGACGTTGGCTAACAAGCCGCATTGAAAATCACTCAGGGGCAGAATGAACATCCAATCCCATATTATGAAAGACTTTTCGAAGCCTTTTTTGGTGATAGAAATGATCCAGGTATGGAGGATGAGCGTGATTTTAGGTTTCTTTTTATGAACAATCTACATTCAGAGATTGGTTCAACGGCCAACCTCATGGCCAACTACAAAGAAAAAACCATGCGTGAATTAAAGGAGTGCGCTATGCGTGTTTTTGAAACATACAAGCGATACAAGAAACCTGTAGAAGTGTATCCAGGTGAAAAGATACCAAACGCTAGAACTTGAAGGAGCAAGGGCGCCAGCTCACTCTTTTAAGGAAGGCGAGAATAAACAAAATTTCCAACCTAACAGACCGCAAAATGAAGGTGTCCGCTGGAACAAAGACCAAAAGTGGTCCAGAGACCCGAAGTGGTGCAGGCCGCATCAAGAGGATGAACCCCATCATAAAAAAGGGGGAGCATTCCAAAAGAAAAAGAAATATGGGTCCCAAGGAGACTCATATTAAAGAGGGTGGTCCCAGAGGGGACCCTCGAGCAATGCGCCAGCTACTGCACCTCAGACTGAACAGCCCTGGGCGAGGAAAAACCCACAGAAGTTCCAGAAAAAAGGCCCTAAACCTCTGTCCTCAGAAGAGATGGAGAACATACGTCGGTTGTTAGAAAGTTTGAAAAAAAACAAAAAAACAAGGAAAACAAACCTGGAGTGAGTAGCACTGTCATTGATAGTAACTCAGAGCACACAAATAACATCAATGCCACAATTGCTAACAATCACCAAGATACTGATGGTCAGGATGCTGACAATCAGGGTACAGACAGTGTCAAGTGTTCTATGATTTCATGGCTTCCCACACTTGAAAAGGAGGACTTAGGAGACTTCAGGATTTCACTCACAACCTTTTATTTTCACCAGTGAATGTGATTCAGTTGAGGTGACGAGGTGACGAGGTGACGAGGTGAAAAACCTACAAACACATACAATATAAATACAAATACATACAATAAGACATTTAATTTAAGTTACTAATTTATCTTAATGACATTTGATTTAATTTGATTTAAGTTAATATATATCTACATTTATACATATATCTACATTTATACATATATCTTATCTTCCTAATCTTCCTAATCTTATATACACATTTATACATTTCTTTCACAATTTTAACCATAAATTAGAGCATTAAATCATTTAAATCTGGAGGACTAAAGCAAGCAGGACTAAAATAACTTCTGCAGTCCTTTTCTTTTCTAAACACAAACACAAAAGTTAAATTTCATCTCATTTAAGTCCTTATGGCAGCTTAAATGGCTTACCGGTAGTCCTTGTTTAATCTAAGTCCTTTCCCATGGAATGCTGTTTTGCAGATTGTTTTTTGCCTTTCTTAGCTCTGTTGCAAAACCAGCAAAATGGGTTGGTTCTTCCTTATATTTCCTGAGTTGAGGGTGCTGCTAATTAGACCAGATCGCTTTCACCTGCTGAGAAGTGCTGCAGAGCAGGATGTTTGTAGTTTCTAGTGTGCATTCATGCACACACAAATGTGTTCATGCACAAACATCTGAATCCATGAGCAGCTCAGCGCAACACCTCCCACTCGATCTTGCAAGGTTTTACCTGGGAAGATCGCATTTTCCAAGCGCACTTGTTCCCTCTGCTTGGTCTTCTGCTGGGATGAGCACTACAAGGCGCCGGACGTCCCGATGGAGTATGGTGCCTTGAAACTCCCCAGAACATTTCATAGGAGACTTTGGTGTGTTTCCCAAACTACACCCACTTGGAGGAACTTTCACATAAACATCCCGGACTATACCTTTGCAATCAGGATTCACAGCAACAACTCTACCTATCTTGAATTGCCCCCTTAGCGCGTTTTGGTCGCAGAGCCAGACCACATCGCCGACAGTAACATTCCTTTCAGCAGTATGCCACTTGCCACGGACAAACAAGTGTGGACCTGCAAGTTGACTCCAGGACCTCCAAAAGCGATCAACTTGAGTTTGCATTCCTTGCAGCCTTTTAAAGGGATACGTGGTATAGTCAAATTCCTTGAAATCTCCACTTTGTGTAGCTCGACCGAGCAACAGGGTGTTTGGTGTGATGTACTGGATTCGGTCTTCATGGCTCTGTACTCTAGCATCAATAGGTCTTTCGTTGGCTAGATTGGCAGCTAGCTGAATCGTTGTGAGGAACTCACTGAAGGTTAGGCCTTCCACACTGCCAAGACTTTGGAGCGCTCTCTTAAGAATCTTGACAGCAGCTTCAGCTGCGCCGTTGCGATGTGGTGAATCGGCTGGAAGAATTCTCCACGTCCAGTAAGTACCATTCTTCGCAGCATACTCTTCAAGTGAGATTTTGTCTTGCTGTTTCAGGTAAGCATACATCTCCTGCAAAATAGGCTTTGTCCCAATAAAGTTTGTACCTGGGTCCGACCACACTTTCTGGGGATGACCTCTGATGGATGTAAACCTCTGGTAGGCAAGTATGAAGCTCTCTGTAGATCAGGGGTCCCCAAACTTTTTCCTGTGAGGGCCACATAACTTTTCCCTTCTCTGGTGGGGGCCGGAGTCAGTTTGTAACAGGAAAAAGTGTGACGATTGCAGGAGTGCCTAAATGTAAACATGTATTGTTTTCCAGAAAGCACAATCAAATAACCCTCTCTGGGTTCTTCACAGATGTTGGAACAATAATAAATAGTTAATTAGTAGTGAATAACTTACTGGGAGCCGTTTCTCCGCGGTGTCCATCCAAAAGGCTGCGCGCATTAGCGTTAGCCCCTCCGCGTTAGCATGTTAGGCCACGCAAGCTATCATACTTGTCTTTGTGACGGGATTCATAGTGTCGCCGCAGATTGTATTCTTTGAATACCGCCACCGCCTCTTTACAGATGAGACAGACAGCCTTTTCTTTGCATTGAACAAAAAAATAATCATTTGTCCACTGCAGCTTAAGCTGGTGAAGATTCTCAGTCGTCCAGGACATGATAAAATCAAAAAAGGCGTTCAATACTTCTGAATCAATTTTTTTCTTACCTAATCTTTTCACCATTATTCAGTTCTGTCTTTGAGAGGGGCGGGTTTAGGATTTTTTTTCTGAGGGTTGCCAGATAGGGGCACAGACCGCAAAAGGGTGGAACAGAATGTCACGTTTTGGATGTGTCAGAGTTTTTCCCCAAACGTTGACACGATAAATTAAATGTGGAACAATAGTTCAAAATAGTTCATAACTAAGGAACATTTTATTGCAAACGTCCAACTTTATTATCAAATACAAATACACATATGAAAAAAATCTAAATGTTCTCTGGTATTGTTCTGGGGGCCGGACAAAATGTGGAGGAGGGCCGCATCCGGCCCGCGGGCCGCAGTTTGGGGACCACTGCTGTAGATAGTGTGTTTGCCAGTTCAACGTGAATGGCTCTGCTTGACATACAGCAGAACAGCACACCCCAAACTTTCATGCTCACTCTTTTCTTGACGTCATCTTTCACTTTGTAAGGGCCAAACAAATCAACAGATATAAACTGAAATGGTGCACTTGGACTAGACCTTTCTTCAGGCAAATTTCCCATTATTTGCTGACAGGTTTTTCCTCTTGCTTTTTTGCACATTATACACTCATTGACAACTTTTCGGGCAATGATTCGTCCCCTAATAACCCATGCTTTTTTCTGCAGACGCAGAAGAGTTCCTGCCACTCCATCATGTCCTTCACTGTGTGCTGCTCGAGCCAGAAGAGTGGAGATCCAAGCCTGGAAAGGCAACAGAGGAACGGCTTTGTGGTCCTCCTTAAATGTCTGAACCCTGCCACCACACATCAAGAGCCCGCTTGTTCCATCTTTGTAGACAACCAGTCTATCAATCGTTGTGGTCGGAAATTGTACACCTTCTTGTGCTACCAGGCATAAGTCTCTGAAAACATGTTCTCTTTCGCCAACTGTAATGACACCTGACAAAGGCACCGCCTCCCACTTTTCTTTGTCTGAGATCTTGGCATGCAGGAACCCTTTTGCTGCTCTCCAAATCCATGCAATTATTCCTATCAATTTCCTCAGACTGCTGAAGTGTCTTACGTCCACTAGTTGCTGGACTACTGCAGTTGCAGGTGGCCTCCTAGAGATGATCACTTTATTCTGGACTCTGATTGAATTTTGTTCCTTCAGCTGACTCCGGGTAAGTACAGCAACAAATGTTTTCTTCTGTATTTTTATAACATTGTCTCTCGCTTGCACAGCAACATCATTTGCAGATTTCTTTGGCCACTCACTTTCAGGAAGTTGAAGGAAACTTGGACCCAATTGCCACTCTGAGTCTTCGGTTAAGTAAGCAGGACTTGCCCCTCTGGTGATAATATCTGCAATATTTGCTGATCCTGGTATCCACCACCAGTCTCGGACATTAGTGCTGCTCTGGATCTCACCAACGCGATTGGCGAAGAAGGTCTGATATCCATAGCTCTCTCGCTGTATTGCACCCAAGACAGTTTGACTGTCAACAAGATGGAACCACTGCTCAACTTTGATTCGGCAATGTTTCTGGAAATAGGTTTTTAGCCGGGCTGCAAAGACTGCCCCACATATCTCCGATTTGACGGGGTCACCATTGTGGTTGAAAGGGGTCAGCTTGGCCTTAGACTCAACCAGCTTCACACTGACACCATTAGTGCAGTTCCAACGTAGGTACAACACAGCACCATATGCATGCTCACTGCCATCAGAAAATGTGATGCCAATTGGACTTGCATGTGGATCCAAGGGTGTTAGGGATCTGATGAATCTGAGTTGGCTCAGGTCGGCATATTCTTCTAGCAGCTTTACGGCATCCTCTCTGAGTTCTTTGGACAGAGCAGCGTCCCAGGTGTCTCTTGTACAATACATTTGCTTGGCTTCTTGAAAAGCCCTTCGAACCAGAATAGCTCCCTTCTGCTTTACAGGAGTCACAAGACCAAGTGGATCATAGAGGGCAGAGACTTGACTTAACAGTTCTCTCCTGGTAAGAGGATTTGGGGTTTGCCCTCTTACTTCTTCTTTCAACAGGTCCTGACCGATGCGCATTTTCCCTTTTCTCTTGGAGAAGTTCACTGCGGCCATAACATGTAGCTTGTCATATCCAACGGTGTAACCCAGACCAAGGGCTTTGTTGTCTTTTTCAGAGAGCTGGTTAGGTAAGATCATGGTCTTCAACTCCATGTTAACTTTTCCTAATTCCTCCCTCCCACTTTGACTAGAGTAGACCCAGGGCTTCATGAAAAATCCTCCAGCTTTAAGGATCTGCTCAATGTTGGATGTGAGGAGTTTCAAGTGGTCAAGGTTATTGTGAGATGTCAAGATGTCATCGACGTAGACGTCTTCCTCTAGCACATGTTTCTCTTCTTTAAAATGTGAGAATGGGGGTAGGTTGGCAGTCTCCCGCATGGCAACTTGGGCTATACAGCCAGCGGGTTTATCTCCAATATTGACCCTTGTTATGGCAAACTCTTCTATTTCAGCCTCTTCACTGTCACGCCACAGAAACCTGTGCAGATGAACTTCTTTCTCCTCCAACCATACAGAGTTATACATTTTTTGGATATCACCAAGGGCAGCAAAAACTCCAGCTCGGAACCTCAGGAGGACTGCTCTGATCGGATTTAAGACATCAGGACCTTTAATCAGCATGTCGTTTAAACTCAGACCTCTGTACTTCTGGCTGCTGTTCCACACTAACCTCACTGGAGTAGATATGGAATGTGGATTCGGTGCAATCAGATGACTTATATACCACACTGGCCCAGTCCAGTTTTGTAGTACTTCCTTGGACAGTTTCACTGCAGCTTTGCGATCGACCATGTCATGGACTTGTGAAGCATAGGCCAATTTCCACTCTGGATCCTTTGCCAACTGTTTTTCTGTCCTGAGGAACGTAGCTTCTACTGCTTTCTTATTATTAGGAAGGGAAGCCAGATCTTCGGTCCACGGATATTTGGCATGCCAGTGAGGTTCAGGAGTGTGATGGTCACCATTCACATATGTCAAACCATTTCTCACTATCTCCATCTCTTTCTCCTCAGCCAAAGACATTTCCTTTCCTCCGGGTTGACAATTCCCACAACGACATCCTCCACATCTTGGCACACAGGCTGCTCCAATGCTTTCCCACTCCCACCACTTCAGAAAGTCTTTGCTGGTAGTGGCTGCACTGGATTGGATAAAAGGATGTTTGGGATACTGACAGGAACCTGGACATTTGCAGGTGAGTTCACTGTACTTGACTGCTGCAGTCCTCATTGACCTTGCAAAGTGAGTCTTTGATGTATGAGCCATTAAGGTAACTTCCTCAAAGAGGTCCGGATGCGTGCCTCCAATTGTCTTGCCAAGTGGTCCATCCCATAACACAAGGTCCCCGACAGAGCGAACCTTCTGAGGTACAAGTTGACCTTCTTTGTGGCTAATCAAGAGCTGGATCTCTCTAGGTCTTGTAAGGTCTTTCAGGGAGACATCTGGGAAAATCTTATGAAGCTTTGTGGCAGGAACATGCCTGTGAACTTCTGCAATCTTGTCAAGCCCATAGCAGATCAGTTGATGTGACTTCAGGGTCCCTCTTGAAGTGTTGACGCGTATCTTAAGAAGATAGCGCTTCGTTTCAATAGACACCTGCATCCCTCCAACACCATGGACCACAAGCGTTATCTCTTCACTTCTAAGATTCAGCTTACTTGCAGCTTTGTGTGTAATGTAGTTTGTGTCTGATGCCAGGTCAATGAGGGTTCCAATTTTTTGTCCATCATTAGCTGCAACGTCAAGGATCATTAAGATAACTGGATGTTCATTTATGCCACTCTCTGCTAGAAGGCCTGTCTCTGTAACAGTGGAGTTGTATGCCCTTGACACAACATTGCAGAAGGCGTCTTTACATTGCTGAGCCAGCTCAGGTGAGAGTTTGGAAAGAAACTCTTCTTGGGCTTCAGTATGTCTTTTGCTCTCCGCTTTCTCTGAACCAGATTTAGGCATTCTCTGAGACTGTGGTCTAGTGAGTAAGCAGAGAAGAAAGTGATGTTGGTCTCTACACTCTGGGTTCTTGCACAGGTAATCAGTCTTCCTACAGTAGTCACCATTATGGATTTCGAGGCATCTCTTGCAAGCACCAAGCTGCTGTACTACATCCCTCTTCTCTGATGGCTTTAAATTGATCCTAAACCTTCTGCAGAAATACAGTTTCCTCCTGTGCTTCGGATCACCACAAACAATGCAGCCTGATATGTCACTGGCGTGCTTGGTTGTCTTGGTTCTGGCACATTTTAAGAACTTGGACTTCTCTTTAATGGGTTCAGTGAGGTCTTTCAGTTGATCTAGTTGTTCATATATGGATTCTTGTGATCTCAAGAACGCCATAAGCTTGTCAAAGTAATTCTGATGACCAGTTGTGCCTTTCTCAGTGGCATTATGGGTGAGCCAGTCTTTCTTTAAAGTGTCTGGAAGCTTACTCTCTATGGATTTTGTTACCAGCGGGTTTTTTATGGCATCTGCATTTCCTAGCTCATTTAAGTCGCCAAGAGCCTTTTCCAACGCTTGGATAAGCTCTATTATTTGTCTTGGTTGGCTGCTCTTCACTGGTGGGATTGCTTGCAATTCTTCAATAATCTCAAGAGCAATGGTAGCTTTGTTCCCAAAACGATTGTCCAGGACTCTGAAAATCTCATCTGATGAGTTGTATGTTGACAGGCGTAAATCCTTTGCCACTTTCTCATCAAGACTGTCAAGCAATTGAAACTTCTTTACTTCCTTCGAACCAGATGGTTCACCTTGCTTCTGTAGAGCCTCCCATTCTTTCCTCCATCTGTAATAGTCTCGTTTACTTCCACCGAACTTTGGTAAAGCTGTGGCTTTCAGCTTTATCGCAGCTACTGGATGTAAGCTGCGGGCCAAGGCTTGTTGCTGTGTTACGTCCTTTTTGCTTGCTGCTTCAATAAAGACAGCCTTCTGGGATACCAGTCTAGGGAGGCACACCTCTAGCTCTCTTACGCCAAAATTACACTACTTGCGGTCCGCTCCGCTCCGCAGGTCGCAGCTGAGCGTCTCAAACTCCAATTTCCACTTCCTCCGCTCAGCTCAGGTCCGCCTGCATGCGCCGCTCCTAGACGCATGCGCGGGATTTGCGGGATCGCGCGATAAATCAAGTGATAAATAATGAAGTCAGAACAAAACAATTCATTCGGTGGAAGAAGGAGAACAACAGTAGAGACTGCTGCCTTGATCTTCTCTCGTAAATGAGCGACAGGACATGGTTTGAGCAACAGGAAGTGAGGTATTACATTTTCAGAATAAAATACTTTATTTATTTATTTCTTGTATTGCGTTTGTAGGCGTAGTCATAAATGATAGTTTGACAGCATTTTTGTACAAATAAATCCGTATAGAGCTAGGATTAGTCCGCCCGTGGTGATTTTATTTTGTAAATACGGAAGTTGTGCTCGTTCCTTTTCCTGTTGGTGCCTCCGCACAGCTCCGGCGTCCGGCAGAAATAGAAAAATTTCTAATTTTGACGGACTGCCGTCCGCTCTCCGCAGCTCGCTGCCGCCGTGCGGAGCCAGTGTAAATTCTGTCATTGATTATAATGGGTGCGTATTTGCTGCGGAGGTCGGACCGGAGCGGGGCGGAGCCGTGACGCGTGTGGTGTAATTTTGGCGTCAAACGGTAGTTGAAATCTTTTTCCTCGGCAGGTGGAGCCCAACGGTTCCAAATTTGGTTTACTTCCTTCGCCTTCTGGATCAATTTATCCAAATGGGTGAGCATAAACTCATATGCCTCCAGAGTTGTGTCTAGCTTGATGGAAGAAACACTCTTACACTCATCCTCTGCAACTTGTAGAGCCAGGGACAGTTCCTTCTCCCCATATGTTGTCCACATTTTTTCTCGGATAAGGAGTTTAGCTTCTTTAAGCTTTTGTTCACATTCTTGCTCCGTCTTCTCTATATCAGCTTTCTGAAGATTGCTCAGCTCCTCTGCTGCAGTTGCTAAGCACTCAGCCATGTAAGCAGCCTCCACGTCCTCATTTGCCTCCATAACTTTGGAGCTCTCCAGTGCAAGCTTCTTGTAATTCACCTCCAACTCCTCCATAG
The DNA here is from genome assembly GCA_038048925.1 of Garcialebias charrua. Classification (NCBI taxonomy): domain Eukaryota; kingdom Metazoa; phylum Chordata; class Actinopteri; order Cyprinodontiformes; family Rivulidae; genus Garcialebias; species Garcialebias charrua. The sequence continues at coordinate 10,588 of JBBPBX010018406.1, read as the reverse complement.
ACATCTCCATATAGGTCCTCATAATATTATTTGCAAGACGGGAGAAAAGTCTCTTAACTGTAGTCCTCTTTGCTTTGAGGTCATCAAGTGACTTTAATTCAGCCATTTTCCTCCGTTAGAAGACAGATAGAAGATTTTAGTCTCTGGTTTCAGATGGATCGATTTTTCACTGTCAAGTGTTCTATGATTTCATGGCTTCCCACACTTGAAAAGGAGGACTTAGGAGACTTCAGGATTTCACTCACAACCTTTCTTTTATTTTCACCAGTGAATGTGATTCAGTCGAGGTGATGAGGTGAAAAACCTACAAACACAATATAAATACAAATACTGTACATACAATAAGACATTTGATTTAAGTTACTAATTTATCTTAATGACATCTGATGCAATTTGATTTAAGTTAAAGATTTATCTTAATAACCATTTTCATTTTTAATCTTACATATATCTTACATATATCTTACATAATCTTACATATATACATTTATCTTATCTTTCACAATTTTAACCATAAATTCAAGCATTACATTATTTGAGTCTGTTAACTCGAGCAAAATAACTTCTGCATTCCTTCTTTTTCTTTTATTTCTAAACACAAACACAAAAGTTAAATTGCATCTCATTTAAGTCCTTATGGCAGCTTGAATGGCTTACCGGTAGTCCTTGTTTCATCTAAGTCCTTTCCCATGCTGTTTTGCAGATGGTTTTTTGCTTTTCTCAACTCTGTTGCAAAAACCAGCAGAATGGGTGGTGGCTTCCTTATATTACCTGAGTTGGTGCTGCTGATTAGGCCTGATCTCTTACACCTGCTGAGAAGTGCTGCAGAGCAGCACACTAGTGTGTGTTCATGCACACACAAATGTGTTCATGCACCAACATCTGAATCCATGAGCAGCTCAGCGCAACAGTGAGTACTGAAGCGCCAGTTTTTCTGTTTCTTACAAATTCAGATTTTAATTCATATTTATGTTTGGTAGCTGCTGCTGTTTGTCCTTTGGCGACAGTCTGCTTCCTGTTTTGTTCGTGGCTGTGTCTACTGTGGTCTGGACTGTCCCGACTGGTTTTGCCCCCCTCCGGGTCGTCCCTCGCCTGCCGGCTGGTCCTGGGACTGTTTGGCACCCGCTGTCTGGACGGGTCACGCGTCCTGCAGGCCAAGCTGAGCCGACTGATGCCAGCTCAACCACTCATACAGGCGTCGGTTTGAGTGGCGTCTCTTTGGGAGCAGCGGATCTCACCAGGGCGGACTCGACTCTGGATTACTGAGAGAGACTGTGTGTGTTTTATTTCCTTTTAACATATTACTGTATTGCACTTTTATTCTGAATTGAGCGTTAACTGCCTTTTCAAACTGTAAATATTTTAAATTTGGGATTTTAGCCTTTTTAAACTGTAAATATTTTAAACTTAGGACTTTATTTAATTAAACTACTGTGCAATTTATTGGTGTCTGTGTGAACTTGTCTCATGCCTCATCTGCAACGGATCTATGTGCCTTAAGGGTAACTTTTAGTAAAGTTTTTAACCAAATTCACTTATTTTATTAAAAATAGATTATTTATTTTTTAAACTAAAGTTCCCTATTTTTATCAATACCCGTCCGGCTACATATAGTATATATTTTGATTTTTTTTATTTTGAAAGCCGAGTCCCAAGTTCCTTCCGGTTTTGACAACAGAAGCAGCGCACTCAGTGGAAAATTACAGGAGACCTCATTGTTTGGACCGGAGATTTACAAGGCAGACCGGAGGCAGAGGAGGTTAAGGCTCGGATATAGTCGCGCTTTGGTCCGCAAGCTGGAGCGCGCGTGTTGCGCGCGCACTGTGCCGTGCGGCTTCATACGTTTATAGTGTAGCACGGCAGCGCATGGCAAAGTGCTGTTCTTTTACTGACCAGCAGGTGGCAGTACCCTCTAAAACCTGTGCATATGTTGCAAGAAAGGGTGTAGAAGAAGAAATCTACCGTAGAAGAAGAACTGTTTGAAATCACACAACAAAACAAATGGCTTTCTGCTCGCTCGGGGAATTTAATACTTTGTATCACATAAAAAACATTCCTCCATGCGTCGCGACGCCGTTTCCACGACCACAGCGGCGCAGACAGCTGCAGGCTCTGGCGTGAAGGCTGTCGGTGAGGTCCCTACCCGACCTGTCAATCAATTTGGTGCGCGCGCTAGGCTTGCGGAGCTTCAAAATCTGGGAGGTGCACGACCACGCGCGAAACCAACGCGCTGGCCAAAGCGCGGGGGCGGGACTATGCGATTGCGTCACTTTTCGCGCGCGCACCCTCACTCCCTATGCGACGCGTCAACTATATCCTAGGCTTCAGGAGGGGCTAACATGCTAACAGACCTTACTGTAAATGCCCTGGACCGCGCGAAGCACAGGTAGCTGCAGATGTTGATGGAGCAACGAGCTAACATGCTAACCCACGGAGGAAGGCTTCACCAGCTCCCAGTAAGAAATTAACTCTTTTTTCACCTTCATTATGGCTCCAAATGTATATGTTTTTTGATAATTATGTAGGGTACTGTGTTAGGATATGCTAAGTGCTTGGTAACTGTACTGTACATGTATATGGGGCAGTATACGTATTTTCCGACTTACGTCGAAATTCGAGTTACGACGGAGCGTAGGAACGGAACTCCATCGTAAGTCGGGGACTACCTATATTTACAACAAGAAGTAGCGCTAAGCTAGCGGCGCGCAATACAGACGCACTAGCTATGATGCTACAGATGTAGCGCTCCACTTTACATTACACAACCTAATAAACACTTTGTACAAAATCAGTTTATAGTAAACGGATCATAAGAAACAAAGAATAAATTTATGCCAAAAGCAGTTACAACATATCTACATATAAAACAGAAAGCACCACTAGCATTAAACATTAACCTTTAATATAACCATTAAGCATATGTAATTAGGACAGAAAATGGAGGATTTACCTGCAGTTACCTATACAGATGAACATGTGGTACTTCCTGTTTACCACTGTTGTATTCAGCTGATCATGAGGTCGGCTGCTATTCATCTTTTACATTTTTCCAGACACCGTTCAGATATGGGAAATATAATTAAATGTATTCCATTCTCTAAACTCTCTGGGTAACGCTGTCTGAATTACATGTTCCACAATGGATGATTTTTCACTAAATCCCTCTGACTGCAAAGTGTTCCTAAAATTGTCGGAGGAAGAAGGGGTGGAGATCCTGCAAAAGGGGGTGGAGCTCTTGCAGGTAAGGGGCGTTTAAAGTGAGACTAAACCCAGGTTGAGACGGTAACTCCTCCTTCCAAAATCTCCCTGAAAATGGGCGTGTCGAGAGACAAGGAAGGGTGGAGGTAGAATTGTGCTTTTGTTCACGCCTCCACCTGCAACAACCTAAAACAAATTAAACCTCTAGCCAACAACATACACCAAGCAACAACAAAGAATAAACATGTAGAGGTATTTATCTATTCTACCCATTCCATCCAAAACCTACGGAGCCCCCCAGGGGACGTGGAAAAAAAATTTTTTCTTTGCGTGAGCACGCAAACGTTTGCGTGCGCACGCAAAACTATTGCGAGGTAACGCAAAACCTTTTGCGTGGGAACGCAAAACCCTTTGCGTTCCCACGCAAAAGGTTTTGCTTTACAGACACCATGGGAGGGGTTCCTTTAAAAGGAATGTGGACTCAGTAATACAAGCATGTCACAATAGCTCAACCAGTAACGCATCGGCTTGCCGCTCCAAAGGTCACGGGATCGATTCCCAGTCGGGACAACATTTTTTTTTTTTTAGATTATTTATTCATTCCAGATTAAGAAAACAGAAGAAAACTATTTACAAAACAACAATAAAAACTTTCAATTATATAATCATTCCTCTTTCTTATTTTGCTTAATGTCACAGAATAAACACAATAAAAACCTGTATTATCTGCAGCATTGTTGTTTGTGGCTCAACATTACGACAATGGAGCAGACAGTACCCTCAATTTAATTGAATTTTGAAATCATATATATCAAATATAAGGATGTCCAGTGTGTGCTGCAGTGGTAAAAGTAATTTTCCGTTGTATATTTCACGTTCAAGCTCCGTGGAATCAGCTGCGCTCTGTTTGTCCCTCTGAACTTGTGATTCTGTGTCAGAATTTCAGGGATAAGTTAAAAACCATTAAGCAAAATAAGAAAGAGGAATGATTATATAATTGAACGTTTTTATTGTTGTTTTGTAAATAGTTTTCTTCTGTTTTCTTAATCTGGAATGAATAAATAATCTAAAAAAAAAAAAAGTTGTCCCGGCTGGGAATCGATCTCGTGACCTTTGGAGCGGCAAGCTGATGCGTTACTGGTTGAGCTACAGTGACATGCTCTCATTACTGAGTCCACATTCCTTTTAAAGGAACCCCTCCCATGGTGTCTGTAACGCAAAAGGTTTTGCGTTACCTCGCAATAGTTTTGCGTGCGCACGCAAACGTTTGCGTGCTCACGCAAAGAAAAATTTTTTTTTCCACGTCCCCTGGGGGGCTCCGTAAAAACCAAAGGCCTAAAACAATGAAAATGAAAATAAAAAGAAAACCGCTTGTCAGGAGTGAAATGCAGCACTTCCATATAAGGTATGCACTTCTCATCTCTGCAGGGGATTGGCTCTGCTTGAACCACCTGTGTGACATCACACATGAGCAGACATGTCACACATGAGCGTTTGCACAAATAAGAAAATTAAGGTGTAATCCACCAGTTCAACCCATAGAACTACCGTAAACACATTTTTAGACCAAATATTGCCAAATATTGCCAATTTACACAGATATGCACAATTATGTGAGAATAAACACAGCCATAGTGCTAGATAACATTTTAAACACATTCTAGGGAGTTTATCAGCTAAAAAAAGTTAATTTTGGGTTTAGTCGCACTTTAACGTCGGGACAAATTGATCGCTGATTGGTCAGTTGCTGACACCTACTGGACTGATTGACATGTGGTGCTGAGGATCTGACTCAAACAAAACAAAACAAAAAATTACTGGCCCATTTAACTGTCATAATTAATTGCATATTTATTCCAAATTTATTAAATAATTTGGTGAATCTAAGTCAATCATTCAATCAATTAACTTCATTTCTATAGCACATTTTAAAAACCGCAAGGGTAGCCAAAGTGCTGTACAATAAGACAAAAAGACAAATTAAGACAATAAAAACATACAAAGCATACACAAAGCAACATAAAAACATACACATACCAGTTTCACGGCAGGTGTTAAGATGCCATAAAAGATAAGATCACATGGCCAAAGAATAAAATTGTGTTTTTAAAAGAGATTTAAAAACAGGAAGAGAGGAGGCCTGTCTGACCATAGATATCATATATAACACTCCAAGACCCAGGCGAGAAGCCTTCACATTATCTTTATCGCTTCCAGACATCCATCCATCCACCCATTCTATTCCGCTTATCCGGGGTCGGGTCGCGGGGGTAGCAGCCTAAGTAAGGAGGCCCAGACTTTCCTCTCCCCAGCCACTTGGGCCAGCTCCTCCAGGGGGATCCCAAGGCGTTGTTCTATATAAGATATCTATGTGTCTGACACTCAACGGTAAGTTGTTCCACAACCTGGGAGCAACAACA
>JBBPBX010018405.1:26847-43236 GCA_038048925.1 Garcialebias charrua | reverse complement strand
AAACAATAAGCATATTAAACAAACAAACGATAAACATATTAAACTAACAAACGATAAACATATTAAATAAACAAACAATAAACATATTAAACAAACAAACAATAAACATATTAAACAAACAATAAACATATTAAACAAACAAGCAATAAACATAAACAAACAAATGATAAACATATTAAATAAATAAACAATAAACATATTAAATAAACAAACAATAAACATATTAAACAAACAAACAAACAATAAGCATATTAAACAAACAAACAATAAACTTATTAAATAAACAAACAATAAACATATTAAATAAACAAACAATAAACACATTAAATAAACAAACAATAAACATATTAAACTAACAAACAATAAGCATATTAAATAGACAAACAATAAGCATATTAAACAAACAAACAATAAACATGTTAAACAAACAATAAACATATTAAACAAACAAACAATAAACATATTAAATAAACAAACCATAAAATATTAAATAAACAAACAATAAACATATTAAATAAACAATCAATAAACATATTAAATAGACAAACAATAAACATATTAAATAGCTGACATCATACTGGGGGAGTCCATCTGAGGCCAAAACTAGTTAAACTTTGTCTCATTGTCAATGACCCCAGTTCCCGTCTCGTCCCGTGCTGTAAATATGTCCCTTTTTATATTTTATCAGCTTGAAGTTATAGTGTTTCAGATTCTCTGTAAATAATTTCTCTATAGGAGTTTCGTTGACTGAATTTACAATAATGGTCAGAGTGGACTCTGCAGCTGGGATCCAACTTCTGCTTTAATTCTTCTGGGTGTAAAGTCATTTCCAAACACACAGTGAAAAACAATCTGAGATCTGAAACAGGAAGAACAAACTGCAGCTGAAACTCTGAGAACAAAAATGTAAAACAACATCTTGTTAAATCAAATCAACAAGTTCTGCAGCTTGTATAAAACTCCCGAACTCGAACATCTTCCCAAAAAAGAACAGCGTTAGAAAGCTGCTTTTGAAATGGCCGAGAGTCCAGAGGAGTCTCCTCTGTTTTGGGGGACTCCACGCCTCTTTCAGAACCATTTATGGGGCAGCGGCTCTGTTGTGGTCCAAAAGCACACGAGCAGAAAAGTGCTGCAAAGTAGAAACTCAGCAAGCTCCGAGGAGAGAGGAACAAGCTGCCACGCTGAGCTGAGAGGTGCTAAATGTACGGACTAACACAACTCCCAAGGTGGACACAAAACCTAAATGGACTCGAGCCTTTTAGTGTACGTGTTGTCTGCAGGACCGCTGAATTCTGAACAACTAAAAGTTACCGGTGGACGTGAAAGGGTTCAGGAAACATGGTCCAACACAAGAAGACTTGACCGTTGTTGTTAAAACCATGAGTTGATTCGTGCGTTTGTGCCCAAAACTGACTCAGATGACGGTGCAAAGACACCATGAGTCCGTTTTATGAGACCATCGTTGCACAAAATTACAGGAAGAATATTCCCATTGACTTGTGGAAATGACTGTGTGGTGTGTAGTGAGAGTAGGGAGCAGGCGGAAGAGAACCTGAAGAAGTGGAGGTTCTTTGAAGACAGGAAATAAAGGTAGTCCCCGACTTACAACGGAGATCCGTTCCTACGCACCGTCGTAAGTCGAATTTCAACGTAAGTCAGAACATACATAAATACTGCACCTTATACAGCTGAGTGAAGTTGACACCCCACCCACGTCAAAAATTAAAGCAAACAGTCTGAATGGTTAGTGCTCCGTTAGTGCTGGTTTGTGCCGTTAAAATTTTCGTTTGTGCTGCTTTGGTTTCGGAGATATTAAACATTATTTTTTAGGTCATCTGTTCCCACTGTGTCAGGAGCGCGCACTGCAACCCTGTGTCGGGAGCGCGCACTGCAACCCGAGAGGCGGATCCGAAAAACTACGTCATCGGTCAAATATTTAATTATTAATATCTCATAAACTAAAGCAGCACAAACGCTAGTTTCAACGGCACAAACCAGCACTAACGGAGCACTAACAAATTAGACCAAACTAGACCACTCCGGTGCGTTTTGGAGGTGTATGGGGTGATGGTGACCTTTAGATGACCTAAAAAAATAATATTTAATATCTCCGAAACCAAAGCAGCACAAACGAAAATTTTAACGGCACAAACCAGCACTAAAGGAGCACTAACCATTCAGACTGTTTGCTTTAATTTTTGACGTGGGTGGGGTGTCAACTTCACTCAGCTACCATATACATGTACAGTACTGTATTAATAAGCACTTCGCCTATCAGTACCCTACATAATTATCAAAAAACACATACATTTGGAGCCATAGTGAAAGAAAAAAAGAGTTAATTTCTTACTGGGAGCTGGTGAAGCCTTCCTCCGTGTGTTAGCATGTTAACTCGTTGTTCCACCAACATCTGCAGCTGCCTGTGCGTCGCGCGGTCCAGGGCGTTTACAGTAAGGTCTGTTAGCATGTTAGCTCGTTGTTCCACCAACATCTGCAGCTGCCTGTGCGTCGCGCAGTCCAGGGCGTTTACAGTAAGGTCTGTTAGCATGTTAGCTCGTTGCTCCTAACCTCCTCTGCCTCCGGTCTGCCTCGTAAACCTCTGGTCCAACAATGAGGTCTCCTGTAATTTTCCACTGAGTGCGCTGCTTCTGCCGTCAAAACCAGAAGGAACTCGGAACTCGGCTTTCAAAATAAAATAAATTTAAAAAATTGTTTTTATGGAGATGCGTGTCGTAACCACGAAACGTTGTAACTCGAGGCCGTCGTAAGTCGAGGACTACCTGTACGATGAAGATGACTAGAGACTAAAATGAGACCTTCAGAGGGACGGCTCCGGTTTGGAGACTGAGCTTTTGAGGTGGCGATGGTGTGGACATGTGCAGAGGAGGGACAGTGGACATGCATGCTGGACAAAGGGTGTTGGATACGGAGCTCAGGCAGGAGGAACAGAGAAGAGTGCAGTGAGGGTGTGACAGCAAAGCATGCTGGGAGATGGAGGCAGAAGTGGAGATGTCTCAGATGTCCCCTGTGTGCAGCTCAGTCTCAGACGACTCTGGTCTTCTGGGATCATGTCCTGAACTGGCTCGGCCCATAAAAAAATCAAAACTCCAGCTGAGAGTCGAGCTGTCCCTTCTTCACCTGTCTGCTTCTGTCTTCACGTGGTTCACATGTCCAACACATGTCCTGTGTGTGGTCCACTCCCACCCTGACCCTGAGCCAGGACAGAGCTGGACTGATGATGTAGATGTGTCTGCAGAGGACAACTTACCTTCTGGCTCTGCCGTCAGCAGTGATGTATTCATGTAGACAACACATGTCAAAGTGCCGGCCCGCGGGCCAGATGCGGCCTGCAAATTCATTATTTATGGCCCCCTGGATGATTATTTATTTATTTGTGATGGCCTCCCTTCTCCCCTTACAGCCATCCTTTCCACACCATTATTATGAAATATTTATTCTAGTAATTATCTAGTGGAGTTTTTTTTATTTATTATTTAATTATAACATATTTGTTATAAACAGTTACATTATAAAACAATGTAAAATACTAAAAGCAGGAACATGTCTGTGTTGATTTATGCCAAGAACTTAGCAGATGTAAAGCTATTTAATATTTTATTTTATTCATTTATTCATTCATTTAAAAGAGACGAAATAAAACAAATCAATCAAAAAGAAACCACTGAATGAAAAGAGTGCAGAAAGAAGAATTTTTTTATTACATCACCCCCTTATAATAAACATTGAACCAGTCCGGCCCTTGGCTTGTAGCAAATTTGTTTTTTTGGCCCTTGGTGTATTTGACACCCCTGATATATGATCTCGTCTCAGGATTGGAAAGTTTGTGTTTCTATGAATCTTTTGTGAATCAGCTCTCACTTGTAAACGAGTCTTCACGTGTGATTTATCTTTATAAAGAAAGGTTAAATTAATGAATCTTTGCTCCTCTGCCCATCCTGCACACGTCCGCTCCAGTTCTTTACATAATTAGATTTTTAATAACGAGGTTTATCTGCTCGGGAGATTTTAAGACGTCTCTTGATTTTTATTATTTTTCTTGGCTGAAAGTTTAACAAGTTTCTGTAGTTTTAGGAAATGCAGCAGAAAATGGTGACACAAATTGGGCCTAAGTTGTCCGTCTGATTTTTGGACAGGATGGTGTCTGAAGAAACGAAGCATTTGTCTGATGGGAAAATGGCTCCAGTTATGGAGAAAAAGAAATTGAGACAGATGACAGACAGACGGGGGGGGGGAAAGGACAGAAAAGTGAGAAAGATGTGGAGAGCTGGGTTTGTAGAGAGAGGCGGGACCTCCCTTCCTGCACCCATTAGGAGCTGAGGGGTGCTGAAACGACTCCTGGATGGAAAAGCTTTCAGCCGTCGTCATGACAACCCAGAGAGTAGTAACTTGAACAAACAAGAACCAACAAAAGTGTCAGACTCTACAGATGGAGCGTGCACACACACAAAGTAACTGTTTTGGTGTTGAAGTTTGGGGTGATTCATTAAATCCCTCCCATAAAATCATGTTTTTATTTTGTAATCATGTCCACAATACAACCGCAGTTCAATGACAAAAAATGAGATGTAAAATGTAAATAAACCCACATTTTATTCACAATGGGTTTCGAAACAACCCAATTTTTTCCATAAAAATGATACAATTTCTTTTTTTTTTTTCAACATCTGATTATTTTGTTTGTTTACTGTTTGCACAAAAAGACACAACACTCATAAAAGAAAAGTAAAAAAAGAAAAAATGTGCAGGAGAGGTCATAAAAACCCTAATTGGGCTTACAAGCGCACCCCCCCCCCTTCTAAAAAAATAAGAAGAAAATCATAAAAGCTTTATACATAAACTTACATCTTACTTTAAACACACACAATTACATACCAAAGCAAAAGATAATAGTTGATATTAAATAAATTTAAATTGTCAAAAAATATTAAAATGATAAATAAAATTAAAAAAACTAATGTATTAGAAAATCTATAATGTTTGTTTAAACTTTCTTTTAAATACAGATAATGTTGTACATGATTCACTTAATTGTTTTAAACTGTTCCACAGCACAACACCCTGATGCATGAAGGAAAATTTAGCAACAGTGTTTCTACAGAACCTACATAATTCTACAGAGTATGAATAATAATAAGAATTAAACTCAAAGAAATTATGAAAATATTTATTTACCATGTTCTTCTGTAAATAACTTATAAGTTCATGAGATTACCAAATCATTGCATTCTACTTTTGTTTTGTTGTTTTTAAATTTCACACATCCAAACTCTTTAGGAATTGTGTATTTGTGTTTGTAGCTGAAACTTCCAATTTAAACCAGCAGAGCGTCGCCTACGATAATCAGATAAAGGAAACGAGACACCTTGTATGTTCTACGTGGACCAGAGGAGACGACCTTGTGATGAGTAGTGAGGGGGAGCAGGTGCAGGAGAGCTGGACTGGTATGAGTACTCTGGAGAAAAAATAAATTGAGATGCTCAGATCTTGACAAAATGGACAATAAATGAGTCGTTTAGAAGGACAGCTGAAGTTTGAAGCTGAAATGGTTTGGACATGTGTGGAGGAGAAACAGTGGACAAATTGGATATTGGATGTTAAGTATAGAGCTGGCAAGGTGAGGAACAGAGGAGAAGGCTGATGAATGGATTGACAGAGGATCTTCAGAGGGTTGGTGGGACCAGGGCTGGCCCAAGCCTCCATGGGGCCCTATACGTGAAATTTGGTTTGGGGCCCTCTATTTCTGCTAATAATGTGGATTACTGCAATCAACAGTCAGGTGATCAGATCATTCACTCACCTGGCATAAACTCACTGCAACTCTACAAAAAAAATAAAATAAATCAGTATGCAATGTATTTTACAGCAAAAGTGTCATCTAATAATAATAATAAAAATGAATTCAATTTATAATGCACTTTTCATTAGTGAAAATCTCAAAGTGCTACATGCATTGAATGCTACACACATTCATACACCGGTAGCGGCAGACTACCATGCAAGGTGCTTTCCAGTCCTACCGGGAGCAACTTCTTATTATATTTGGTTCCAAAGAAATGCAACAGTAATGTTCAAAATAATTTGTAGTTCAAGATCAACAACTAGCTTATAAAGTAACTTAGATGCATAAAAATAAATTAAATTGTGTAAAACCGCACAAAATTAAATAAAAATGTATCAAGAAAATGCTTAAATAATGTTAACGAACAATTACTTGAAACCACGTAAAATGGCTTAAAAATAAATTTAAAGTTGAATAATAAGTTAACACTTTGCAACAATTTGCAAAAGCTGAACTTAAAATATTAAATAGAATCATATAGAAATCATTATTTTAAAAAAAAATCCACTTAGGGGGCCCTCTAGTGGCCCTGGGGCCCTAAGCAGCTGCTTGCTTATGCCTTGGGCTGGCCCTGGGTGTGACAGAAAAGGATGCTGGGTGATGGGGGCATCTGTTTCCTTGTGGAGAACCCAAAGGACTAGAAGATATAGATGATGGTGAAGACAGAAGACTCCTCTGATCCTTGTAGATTGATGGGAGACTGCTTGCCTCCAGGAGGCTGCCCAGGAACGTTTTTGTATTTAAGGTCAACCAGGTCCTGAGACTCTAGCATTTAGGTTACTGGTCTGAGAAGCTTGATGGAAATAGATGTTGGCTCAGAGGACTCGTACCCCAAAACCACATGGTAGTCCTAACACTTAACATCCTGATGAGATAGTCTAGTATAAGTTGATCTCCTCGTAAATCTCTGCTTTCATGGCGCCTGAATCACCTCAACCTTAAAGGTCCTCTGTCCTGATTGTCCTGCAGGACCTGCAGAGAGACATCGAGCAGCACACGGAGACTGTGGCGTCGGTGCTGATGCTGTGCGACGTCCTGCTCCATGATGTCGACGCACGTGGCAGTGACTCGGAGAACGACTCCATCCAGCAGACCACCCGCAGCCTGGACCTGCGCTGGAGGAACATTTGTGCCATGTCCATGGAGCGCAGGATGAAGTAAGCCCTGACACAGCGCTGAAGCTTCAGAGACGGTCACCAATGTGGGAACATGTTGAAATCAGCCCCTTTGAAAAGCTTTGCAAACAAAAATACACATTCTACGCCCAGCTTGCATTGAAGTCACCACTCTTTCAGTTGACACGTTTTGCCACGAAACAGGAAATGTTTATGATAGGATACCAAATGTCAATCTGCAAAATGTTTCAAAGGCTTGATGTAAGTCATATGAGATGTGTAGAAGTTGAACTGGTCTGTCTATTGTTTTTAGGACTGAGGAGACATGGTGTCTCTGGTATAAAAGTTGAACTGTTTCCTTAATTTTCATTCAACCTTTATTTAGACAGATAAGTCACATTGAGCCTCAAAGACTCATTTACAAGTGAGATGTGCTTAGACAGACAAAAAGTAATGAAACTGGACACATTAGGAAATGGAGGCGAAAAAAATCCTATTAAAATCTTTCTTCATGCATGAGAAAAAAAATTCTAATATTAAAAAACACCTCGCACACATAAGCACATAGTGACGGAGCCATTCTGCAGAGGGGGAGACACCGAGAACGATGAGCAATGTTCATAGATACTCTCGAGGTCACCGTAAGAGTTCTGATAAGGATGGAATAATCAACAGCTCCTCCGGTGAGATCCATAAACATTCTCGAGGATGTCGGGGAATGGCCAAGGTCAACGCTAATGAGAATCCAAGAGTCCTGAAATGATGACAGAATGTTTATTCAGCTGGTTCACTCTGGTTGACGGTGGAGTTCTCCGATGGGTGGGGGGTGAGCGTCAGATTACATGTCCTCCAGGTGAATTCAGATAAGGTGGCCATGAAGGCCAGCTGCGGGAGCCAGATTCAGATAAACACACAGTTGTTTTGAATACAGACAGAACATAATGACATCTGCCTTGAGTCTGTGTTGGTCCAAAAGATTCTGAAAATGTCCAAAATTATGTGGCCACACACCGATGGAACGTACCTGAGTAAAAATCCCCAAGATCTGATCCATTATGCCCAAGGCAACTGAGTCTGGGTACACAGGCAAGAACCAAGCCATCACAAAGGCAAGCAGCGTGATCGGGTCTCAATTTGCTGCAGACGACTTCCTTAATTGTAGATAAAACCAGCAACCATCTGAATCCAAAAAGCAGGAACCAGTTATCATAAATCTAATTAAATATGCGTCCTTAAGATCCACAGATGACAGCAGAGATAGACACGTCATCAAGTCTTCCAAGTCGATGAGATATCCAGCTGTGTGCATGCCAACATGGCAAATCGGCTCGCCTAAAGCCTGTCTGCTTTTTGAAGAAATGTTATCAAATTGTGTAGAGGACCAACTGACCAAATAAGTCCATCGTTTTTGTTCGGAAGATTTACAAGAGAGGCTCAGAAGCAGTTTCACAGACAGAGCAGCAAAGCAAAGCGGCGTGGGAGGGGGGGCGTCTGTCCTCGGCAGAAGCTTAGAGTAGAATTATTTATCCTTAGGACTGAGCAGACATGGCGTCTCCAGTATAAAAGTTGATCCAGTTCCTCTGTTGTCTTTAGGATTGAGGAGACATGGCGTCTCTGGTGTAAGTTCCTGGATGATTATGCTCGTTTTGAAGAATGGCTGAAGACAGCTGAGGTAACTGCAGCCAACCCAGAGTCTACCAACGTCCTCCACACCAATGCCAAGGAGGAACTAAAGAAGTTTGAGGTCAGATGAGTTTCATTTCTCCGTCTTTACTAAAGCAGCTTTTATTTTGGTAGAACACTGAACAGGGAGTCTTTAGATGAGGCATTGACGGTGAATAAAATAAAAACGGTACTGTCCATGCTGTTTAGTCTTTCATCTGTTCACAGTTCAGCTGCACTCTCGATGCAAGTCGTCTCTGTGGTTGTGTTGAGATGACATTTTCTCCTGGCAGGCGTTCCAGCGGCAGGTTCAAGAGCGGCTCACTCAGCTGGAGCTGCTCAACAAACAGTACCGCCGCCTGGCTTGGGAGAACCGCACCGATGCTTCCTGTAAGCTCCGACTTATGGTCCAAGATGGAAACCAGCGATGGGACTTCCTGCAGCGGAGGGTGGCGGCTGTACTCCGCAGACTCAAGGTGAGACAAGGGGTCAAAGGTCATCACAGATTGGGTGAACGGAAGAAAAGATGAACAAGAAAACAACCTTTCCATCTGATGTGTGTTGCCTCTTCCTGCTGAGGGTAGCTCCGCCCTAATCCGTGAGGATTTAGGTCACCTTTCAGACGGTAACAAGACTTCATGCTAACAGCAGATTTGGATTTTCCTGATCAGCTGACCTCTGTGCCAAACTGTTGTTCCGATCAGCTGAATACCTGTATTAGATTTAACCAGTTAGTTCTTTACACAAGATGCTGATAAAACCAAGTCAGAAATGGGCTTTGAACCAGATTTCTGCCACCTCTGATGTTTCTTCAGAAAACAGACTGAGCTCACATCTGCTGCCCAAGCTTTAAGTTTCTCCTCCTGAACTATAAAGAGACTGATGTCACGTTTACCTGATATAACACAACTTTCATTGTTAGTTTTTTTTTTTATTCTGACTGAACTTTGTCCCGTGCAGCACTTCACTTCTCAGAGAGAAGAGTTTGAAGGAAGTCGCGAGGCGATCCTGGTCTGGCTCACAGAGATGGACCTGCAGCTCACTAATGTGGAGCACTTCTCTGAGAGCGACATCGAGGACAAGATGATGCAGCTGAAGGTACGAAAAGTCAAAGACGCTAATGCCCAGTGCTCGATTTGTGAACCAAACGATGCCGGAACACAAATAGCGGTGTGAGGCCAACACTGATGCAGGAACACAAACACAACACAATGCACAAAATACCAAACCAGTTCATATTTATAGTTTACTTTTAAACGCTTTATGTGTGATTCATAAATGTAGACTATTAAGTACAGGATCATTTCTAACTTTACTAGTTGTTTAGCATGCTCCACCTGTCTCTCGCATCCTAACCCCCCACCCCTCCAGCTCCTGCAGGTAAGGGGCGTTTCACTTCAGGACAAATTAAGATCACTGATTGGTCAGTCGCTGATGAGCCCACTGGGTTGACAGGTGGCATAAAGGATCTGACTCGTGCAAAAATAATCGTAGATTTCACCGGCCTGCTTGTGTCATCACTCAAACCTCCTACTATAACCACATCACTCCTGTCCTGCAGCAGCTCCACTGGCTCCCGGTTAAATCATGCATCATCTTCAAAATTCTACTTCTCACGTTCAAATCTATCCACAACCTTGCCCCTCCTTATCTATCTGACCTCCTACAAATCTCCATCCCATCACGCTCTCTCAGGTCCTCCTCTTCACTACAACTCCATGTACCCTCTGCCCGCCTCTCCACCATGGGGAGCAGGGCCTTCACCTGCTCTGCCCCTCACCTCTGGAACGCTCTACCGCCAGACCTTCGAAACACCACCTCCCTTTCTCTGTTCAAGACAGCCCTGAAAACACATCTCTTTAGACTAGCTTATCATTAACTTTACTAAATGTATTTTATATTCTTTTGTATTTTATATTCTTCATTTATTTTATATTTCAATTTGTTACTGCTGATGTTTGAACTGTGTTTGCTTGTTTTTATGCAATCTCTGTGATGTGTTTCTTGCTGTGAAGTGTCCTTGGGTGTCTTGAAAGGCACCTTTAAATAAAATTACTGTATTATTATTATTATTATTATTATTATTATTATTATTATTATTATTATTATTATTATTATTATTTTATTATTATCATTTATTCCAAATGTATTCAACATTTTGGTGAATCTAAGGTTTGAGAACTAAACGTCCTTTATTATTAGTAAGCCTGAGAGTTACCGGATCCAGCAAAGAGTTACCGGACTGCATCCTGTCAAAATAAGAGAGTTCCCGGATCTTGTTCCGGCAGGATCCGGCTCAAATTACGCCCTAATGCCCCTCTGGAAGGAAGGGATGGAGATTCATCTGCAGAAACAGAGCAGCTCATGTTGTTTAAAATCCACGCTGAGAACGCTTCCTATGGGAAGCAAATGACCTTCACCTACAGAATAAGTCCAGTTGAGATGTTTTGAACCTTTTAGGGTGAGTGGTAAATGTTCAGTGGTAAAAAGACAACGATGTTTGAAAATACTCTGGATCATATTCTGACCTCGTCTTAAAGGACGTTCATCTAGCTGATTTAATTTGTAGAAAAGGTTCAGTGGGGGTCAAGAGGTCGACTACTGAGGGAGTTCATCAGAACCAGCTGCTGGTCAGAAACCAGTGAAAAGGAACGTGCCAAAGCATCGGGAAAGAAAACTGATTTTAACGAAAGGAATCCCAAATAATACCGGGCGAGCCGCCTGTCAGTGTCGAACAGAAAGGCTCGGCCCAGAGGTCTGAAGAGAAGCGCCGCACACGAAGATGATGCCGAACTTTAGTTTGTTTCTGGTCCAGTAAAGCAGGCGAGGGACAGCAGCCCAGTTTCACAGTCCGTGATGTGAAGCTGCGTGTTGGCAGATGGAGGTTATTACCTCTGCAGGCAATACTCACGTTTTCATTCCATCAGGGAAAAGTAGATTTCCTGATGATACAATCATTTTTCTGTCCCTCAGAAAAAAAGAACAGAACTCTGAAACACGGCCCACAAAAGTCTGGATCTCAGTCAGATTAGAAATTTATGATGGAAATGGAAAAATCAGCTTCTTTCTGTGAACCTGCTGAACCTGATTCATAGAGAATGTTTTGTATTAATGTTCTGAAAGAATTCAAGCAGCCAGAAAGCAGAAGCATCTTTTTTTCATGACTGAATAATAAAGAAAACATTCTGCGTCTCTGATCTTTTCTTATGAAAGACTGTTTCTTGTTGGTTGTTTGACCGCCTGGTTTTGGTCTCCATCCGTCTGCAGGGCTTCCAGCAGGAGATTACCCTGAACACCAACAAGATCGACGCTCTCATTGTGTTCGGGGAGAACCTGATCCAGAAGAGCGCTCCTCTGGATGCCGTTCTGATCGAGGACGAGCTGGAGGAGCTCCACTCCTACTGCCAGGAGGTGTTTGGGAGGGTGGCCCGCTTCCATCAGCGCCTCGTCAACAGGAGGCCGGTCAGTAGCACGCAGCGCCGCTGTCAGGACGCTTCTGAGGCGCTAGCTTCTGGGACACTTCCTGAGTTGTTGATGGGATAAACATCTGGAGGTGGTCGATAAAGGACGACTGAGATGTTTAAAAGCAGAAGAACTAGGGCTGTAGTGATACAATAATCTTACGATACGATACATGATATTCTGCTCACGATGCGATATATATTGCAATAGTCAGCAAATGATACAATTCAATACACTTTTGCGATTTTCTGAAAGAACAGAGTGATTTTGGTGACGATTTGAGACAGTTATAGACTTGGATTGAATTAATTTAACTGAAAACTGATTAAAAGCACCAACACAATACCTGGCTCTGGTTGGACATGGACACAGACTTAAAGTCGACAGCTGGACAAAATGAATCATAGAAGTGGTGAGAAAACATGTTTCTTTCAATTGAAACAGTAAAAACTGTAGCTTACATGCATTTGTAAAGTAAATAAAGTGCACCAAGTGCCCTGCTCTGAATAGTTTGAAACCTTTTTAACCTTGACACTTAACATCTGAAGGAATCACTCTTAGTGCTTGGTAAGTAAACAGTAATATGACTTCTCCAAAACAGTCTATAATTCAAGTAATGAAGAACATTTAACTTCAAATGCACCCATCTTAGCAGAGCAGCTTAAGGCCTGTAGATAGACCCTGACTAATAAGTGAACTCTAAACAGAAAGTCTACTCTGCAGACCAAGTGAGCTACATCCTCCTCAGATTTTTGTTTAGAAATAGAATCTGATCGATGTGCTCTGGGAGAAGTGCACTTCTCTGCGCAGTGATGATATCTCCAGCGGTGATATATATCTTTGAGGATACACTAGTGCCAGGGATGCAGAGGTATCTAAAAAAGCTAAGTCTGGTCCTCTGAACATAAAAAAAGTATGCTACTTGCACATGAATATCTTTTTTTTTTCTAGGAAAGAAAAACTAGATATATATCGCGATACAGTATTGACATTATTACACAGCCCTGATAAGAACTGAACTTTTCTGTCATGTTTCCACCCTGCAGGTCCAGAATGAAGAGAGGGACACGGCAGACCACAAATCAGTCCTGACCCACTCCCCCGATGTGATCAACCGAACGTCCTGGATCGAGGCAAGGGGGACGAAGGAGGACGACGAATCTCCATCAGTGGGCGGAGTCTCAGCTGGACGTCAGGCCATGTGCCACCTCCTAGTTCCTCCTCGTGAGCGCTCAGGAAGAGAGACCCCCATCAGTGTGGACTCCATCCCTCTGGAGTGGGACCACACTGTTGATGTGGGGGGGTCATCATCATCGCATGAGGATGATGAAGATGCGAGCTTCTATAGTGCTTCGTCCGGTAAGAATAAAGACCCCGTGCTGCTTTACGAGCCCTCTCCTCCTCATCTTTGATTTTCTTCAGATGATTTCTGATTCAGGGAAATAAAATCCCTTCATCAAAACACCTGAGGGGAGACGAGGAAAAAACAGCTCATGTTCTGTTCGTCAGTCTCTCATGTGGTTGTGGAGTTTTGGCCCATTCTTCTTTCCAGCGTTGCTTCACTTCATTAAAATTTCTGTTCAGCTCTCTGAAGGTCCACAACAGTCAGGCTGAGGTTCTGGACTCTGACTGGACCGTGGCAGAACCTTTGTTCTGTTCTTTTTGACCCGTTCTGTTGTAGATCAGCTGCTGTGTTTGAGATCAACCCAGTTTGCTCCAAGCTTCAGCTGATAGATAGACTCATCAGTCCTGCACCTCTGTGCCGACATGCTGTTTGGTTTTCTTAAATGTGCTGCTGTGCATTCTGGGTAAAAATATCTACTTAGACCTTGTTATGTCACAAGACACCCTTCCAAAGGAAGTTACAGAATCCTATAGACTGAGCAAAGACCAAAACAACAAATCCATCTTTTTCCAAAGACGCGTTTCCAGTCTGAGTTTCTCTGTTCGTCCATGATTTTTACCGATGTGCTTGGCAGAAACCAGCCTTTCTTTTCCCTAAATGTTGACGAGTTTTTGGTTTTATTGTTTTAGTTTGATTTCTCATTTCTTTTCTTTAGTAAGATCCGTGACGGACCCGCCCAGCTGGTACCACCCCGGCTCCCCAAAGACAAAGCGCCTTCCCAGAGAACTCCTCCCCAAGTTGAACTTGAGTAGCAGTCCTCCTCTCCCCCGGCAGGACTATGTGAGAACATGCATTCACACATGTGCACACACACACACACACACACACACATGCACGCACGCATGCAGAAAACACAGACAAATTTAGAGACAACTTCCTATAACTGCTTCCTGTAACTACTTCTTATAAATCTGACTCCTGTAACTCTGTTTTCTTGTATTCTACTTCCTGTAACTCTGTTTTCTTGTATTCTACTTCTCTGTTTTCTTGTATTCTACTTCCTGTAACTCTGTTTTCTTGTATTCTACTTCCTGTAACTCTGTTTTCTTGTATTCTACTTCCTGTGACTCTGTTTTCTTGTATTCTACTTCTCTGTTTTCTTGTATTCTACTTCCTGTAACTCTGTTTTCTTGTATTCTACTTCCTGTAACTTTGCCTACTGTAATTTTATTTCCTGTAACTCCAATTCCTGTAATTCCACTTCTTGTTACTCTGCCTCCTCCTGTAACTCTACTTCCTGCAATGCTGACTCCTGTAACTCTGCTTTCTTATATTCTACTTCCTTTAACTTTGCCTACTGTAATTTTATTTACCGTAACTCCAATTCCTGTAACTCTACTTCCTGTAACCCTACTTCATGCCTCCTGTATCACTACTTTCTGTAAACACTTCTTTCTATAACTCTGCATCTTGTATATCTGTTTCACGTAACTCTACTTCCTGTAACCACGTCTCCTATATCAGTTACTTTCCGTAATACTTCCTTCTACAACTCTGCTTCCTGTCTAGGCTGCCTCGAACCCTACTTATTATATATCCACCTACTGTAACTCATCTACCTATAAACACGCATCCTGTGACTCTACTTCCTGTAATTTTACTTCCTGCAACCCTGCCTCCTGTAACTCTACTTTGTGTAACACTTCTTCTTGTCATTCTGCTTCCAGTAACTCTGCCTTCTGTATCATTTATTCGTGTAACTCTGCTTCCTGTGTGTCTGCCTCCTGTAACTCTAGTTTATATTACCATGCCTCATGTAAATAATTCTTGTAACTCTTGTACCTGTGTGTGCTTCTGTTTAGGTTAAACATCTGTCAGACAGCAGAGGCAGCATCAGTTGTGTGAAGAATGTGAAACTGATCCTGAATGATGATGAGGAGCTGCTAGATGAAGGTCTGAGTAGCAGCAACCAGACCAGTGAAGGTAGGCAGGCACAGATAAACCAGTCAGCTAAAGGAACTGTGGGAAAACATGTGATGGACTATTGTCTGAGGAAGGACTTCAAATTTGCTTCTTTATTACAAATATCAAAACAAAACATAGTCCTGTACGATAATAATAAACAAAAATAAACAATTATATATCATGAAATGTATACCTTGATACCCATTTGTGAATTGCTGTTTGACTGTTCAGGTGGGATCGGGTGCTGGGAGCTGAAACAGACACAGTTCCCTGGGGGGATGGAAGCTCTGGAGCAGTGGCAGAGGCTCAGCTATGACCTTTGTGATGTCACTTCCTGGTTGGGCAGGGTTCTGCCTGAGCTGGAGAGGCTGCAGCGAATCGCTCCGTCCAGCAGCATCCGAGACATCGAGATCAACATAAGGAAGCTGAAGGTAACGTCAGACTGTCTGAAGAAGACCAACTCCATGAACCCGTCCAGTTTGGACCTCCAGGCCCTAACAAGATGAAGCCTTGTGTTTTCTGTTTGCTCTGTAAAGGAGTTGCAGACGACCTTCAACACATATAAGTGTCTGATGATCTCTGTGAACCTGAGTGCTGGTCACTTCCTGCTGGGTGACAGCGTGGAGCTGCTGGAGCTGCAGGAGGCTCTGAGTTCAGCCAATCACAGCTGGACCCAGGCCTGCAATGTTCTGGAGAGCTGGGAAAGGAAGCTGCACTCTGCTCTGCTGCAGTGTCAGGTCTGCCGCACAGATCCTAAAAGTTCTCACGTCTTGTAGTCAGAATGTCTAACAGTTTGAAACTTGCCTTCAGGAGTTTCATGAAGTGCTGCATCTGCTGCTGCTGTGGCTCTCTGAGGCTGAGAGTAAAGTGTGGGCCCTAAGCACCAAGAGGGTTGTTCTGATGGAGCATCAGACCATGCTGATGGTGAGACAACAGAACTTCACTTCACCTCTCATATATATACTGTATACTGTATATAT
>JBBPBX010018405.1:8343-26458 GCA_038048925.1 Garcialebias charrua | reverse complement strand
ATATATATATATATATATACTGTATGTATACAGGTAGTCCTCGAGTTACGAACGAGTTCCGTTCCTACGGCCGTTTGCATGTCGAAAATCGCCGTAAGTCGGAAAACACACGAGCCGCCACTTATACACTATACATACACTGCCAAGTTACCAAGCACTTCGCCTATCCTAACACAGTACCCTACATAATTATCAAAAAACACATACAGTACATTTGGAGCCATAATGAAGGAAAAAAATAGTTAGCATGTCTGTTAGCATGTTAGCTGTTGCATGTCCGAGCTCTGCAGCTTCCTGCTGCTTCACGCGGTCCAAACTGTTTGTAACTGCATGTTAGCTCCATACATTTGGAGCCATAATGAAGGGGAAAAGAGTTAATAACTTACTGGGAGCTGGTGAAGCTGTTTCTCCGCGTTAACATGTTAGCTCCCGGCTGCAGCAGGTCCTCTCCGCCGCCCGTCGGCTCTGTGTCCCCTGTGGGGCTGGCGTTAGCATGTTAGCTCCTGGTCTGACCAACGTCTGAGGCTGCCAGGCGGAGCATCGAGGCGAGCTCCCTGCCGCAGCAGGCATCTCCGCGGCCCGTCGGCTCCATGTCCCCGGTGGGGCTGGCGTTAGCATGTTAGCTCCGGGTCCCACCAACATCCGAGGCCGCAAGGCCGTTCCTCCGCCTGAGACGTCCACAGAGTTCCCCGAGCGTTTCAGCTCATTTATCCGAACGAAGCAATCTCTGACCCTATCGGGTCAATCGGCTTCAAAATAATAATACAGTAATAATAATAATAATAATAATAATTTATTTGTAAAGCCATTTAAAACAACCACAGCTGCAAAAAAGTGCTGTACACATAAAATCAAGAACATTTAAACACATAAAATAAGATTTATTTTTATTTTTTATTAATAAGATGCGTTCGTAACACCAAATCGCCGTAAGTCGAGGACTACCTAACACACACGCACACACACGCGCGCGCACACACACACACACACAAATGTTTAGCTGGTAGATCTAAGACCTTAAGCTGTTCCAGCTGATATCTGCTGCTGCTTGCTACAGGATCTGCAGGAGGAGCTGAGGGCCAGACGTCAGCAGGTTTCAGCTCTGCAAGACATTTCCTCTCATCTTCTGTTGGAGAACACCGGAGAGGAAAGTGTGGAGGCCAAAGAGAAGGTTCACATCATCAGCAGCAAGCTTCATGTGCTGCAGAAACAAGTGGCTGCTGCTTTATGTTCACTGGTGAGTCCATCACACCATCAGCTGGCCTCAGCTGCCAGACTGTTTTTATTCTAAACCATAATGACCTCCTGTTGTTTTCCCAGTAAGTGAATGAATAAAACTTGGATTTGATTCAATTCCTCTGTTGCTGTAGATTCTCTTTCGTTCAAGACCTGCTGAATCCCAAAAGTTTAAAAACACATCAGCTGGACTTCTCGTTGTTTAGACCCCATCAGAGGAGCTTTAAACTGCATGAAACTATCTGCCATCCAGGTCCAAATGCAAGTTAATCTCCCTCTCCTCCCTCTGGGTTATCGCTTCATCCTGAGGGTCATCAGGGTTTTTGTCTCCCTACCTCCTAAGGGTCATCAGTCTTTGTTTCCTTCCCTCCTGAGGATCATATGTATATTTGTCTCTCTCACGCCTGAGGGTCATTAGGGTCTTTGTCTCTCTCACCGTCCTCCTTAGGATCATTAGAGTTTGTGTCTCTTTCCCTCCTGAAGGTCATCAGTCTTTGTTTCCTTCCCTCCTGAGGGTCATCAGAGTCTTTGTTTCCTTCCCTCCTGAAGGTAATCAGTCTTTGTTTCTTTCCCTCCTGAAGGTCATCAGTCTTTGTTTCTTTCCCTCCTGAAGGTCATCAGTCTTTGTTTCTTTCCCTCCTGAAGGTCATCAGTCTTTGTTTCCTTCCCTCCTGAGGGTCATCAGTCTTTGTTTCCTTCCCTCCAGAGGGTCATCAGTCTTTGTTTCCTTCCCTCCTGAGGGTCATCAGTCTTTGTTTCCTTCCCTCCTGAGGGTCATCAGTCTTTGTTTCCTTCCCTCCTGAGGGTCATCAGTCTTTGTTTCCTTCCCTCCTGAGGGTCATCAGTCTTTGTTTCCTTCCCTCCTGAGGGTCATCAGTCTTTGTTTCCTTCCCTCCTGAGGGTCATTGGTCTTTGTTTCCTTCCCTCCTGAGGGTCATCAGTCTTTGTTTCCTTCCCCCCTGAGGGTCATCAGAGTCTTTGTTTCCTTCCCTCCTGAGGGTCATCAGAGTCTTCGTTTATTTCCTCCCGATGGTCATCAGTCTTTGTTTCTTTCCCTCCTGAGGGTCATCAGTCTTTGTCTCCCTTCCTTTTGAGGGTCAACAGGGTATTTGTCTCCCTCCATTCAGAGGGTCATCTGGGTCTTTTTCTCCCTCCCTACCTCCTGAGGTTCATTGAGGTCTTTTTCTCCCTCCCTACCTCCTGAGGGCCATCAGACCTTTTTTTTCCTTCCCTCAGTCTCTCTCTCTCTCTCTTGAGGGTCAACAGGGTATTTGTCTCTCTCCATTCCGAGGGTCATCTGGGTCTTTTTCTCGCTCCCTACCTCCTGAGGGTCATTTGGATCTTTTCTCCCTCCCTACCTCCTGAGGGTCATTGGGGTCTTTTTCTCCATCCCTACCTCCTGAGGGCCATCAGTCTTTTTTTCCCTTTCCCTCAGTCTCTCTCTCTCTCTCTCTCTCTCTCTCTCTCTCTCTCTCTTGAGGGTCTTTAGGGCCTTTGTTGGCCTTGCTCACAGAAATGTTTGTCTCATGCAACGTACTGGGATGTAGAGTGAAACTGACTGGGATCATGCTGCTCCATTGTAACTTATTGTGCACAATTCCCTGTGAGCAAGGGAAACAAAGACCCTAATGACCCTCAGGAGGGAAGGAAGGGAGACAAAGAAAAACAGAACAACTTTTTCAACAGTGCAGTTTAATATTAAAGGAACATTTCTGTCCTGTAGGTGATAAATACGTAGTAAAAATCTTTATAAATCTGTTATAAAACTGTTTTAAAACTGGAGCAGCTTTTGGCACTGGTGTACTATAAAATGAAGAAATATTTGTCACATCTAATGAACAGTTCATTTTTTAAAGTCCTATTTAGTGTTTTGGAACCGTCAGGTTCAGAAGGTGGCGCTAACTGGGTTACCAGCAGTGTTAATCTGAGCGTGGTGACTTTGAACTGGTTCAGTTAGACTTATCTGATGGTCCGTGTTTCATGGAACCTGCTCATCTGGTTCTGAACTCGGCGGTGTTCAGTTCACAGCTGAAGGTAAACCGCTACCTTCAGCTGCTGGCAGGAAAAAAGGACTTTGTTGTTTTGTTGGAAAGTTTAGAGTTTAATGAAGCTCTCATTTAGATGGATACATGCACTAACAGTGTTGATGTCACAATCATGATGTCACACTAAGGTTTTGTTATATTTTAAAATTAAATCAACTTTTTTTCTTTGTTTAGGAGTCAGATTTACACTCGCCTGCAGTCAGATCGGCAGCAGCTAAAAGGTAAAATCTTTGGTTTATAGTCAATGTGTTCAGAGTTTGTTTAAATATAAAGATGTTGCTGCTGACCTGATTTTTATTACCGGTAGTTTCATTGCTCTGTTTTAATTTGTTTCTCACGGAGACCCGTCATGTTTGAATGGTTGTAGATCCAATAAATGATCAGAACTCTACATTCTGTCTTTAAATGGGTCAAACAGCGTAATAAATCAATTACAATGCCTATTTTTATATTACAGAAGAGAGTTATTAGAATTATTACCAGAAAGTATTTCCATCATTCATCAAGCATTTTGTTTTATCAAATGAAACTGCTGAAGTTTTATGATTTAGTTGATTATAATATTTTGTTAGTTTTGTACAAAGCACAAAATAATGCACTTCCTTCAAATATTCAAAAATATTTTGTCAGAAGAACGAGCAGTTATAATCTTAAGGGGGTGAATCTTTTTGTTAAACCATATTTTAGGACTAGTTCACGGGGAAGATCTACCCTAATTCGAGGAATAGGGTTATGGAATGAATTGGAATCAGACATTAAAGAGATTGATTCACTGGCTGCTTTCAAAAGACTGATTAAGCTTAATCGGTTAAAATTATACATTTGAATATATTGGAATTTAACTGTTGTATGTGATGCGGAAGGTATAAAAAAATACATAAAATATATAATATAAAATTAAAAATTATAAATTTAGTTGTTCTTTTCTTGGAAATCAAGTGAGTTGGTTGTATGAAGAGTTTATTGTAGGTTGAAACTAAGTTATGAAAATCAAAAGAGTTGGTTATATGAATTGTTTATTGGAGTATAAGGGGCAGAAAAAATAAGATTTTTTTCTTCTTCTGCCGCCTTTCATTTTATTTGTCTGTTTTTTATTTTCTTCTATTGTATGTATTATTGTTGTGCGTTTTTATAAAATGAATAAATAAATAAATCAAATCAAAATCAAAAAAACTCACACAGTTTACACTGGAAATGACAACATTTTGTTCTCAAACAGGGAGGAGACGAGGGATTCCTCCCCACCTCGACTGCTCCTGCACCGGGTCCTGCGGGCCGCCCTCCCCCTCCACCTGCTCCTCTTCATCCTGCTGGTTCTGATCCGTCTGGTTCCTCGGTCAGATGACGACTACAGCTGCAAACTGTCCAACAACTTTGCCCGCTCCTTCTACCCCATGCTGCACTACACCAACGGCCCCCCGCCCACATGAAGCCCCCACACACCAAAGGAACATGAAACTGACACTGGGTTGTGTTTGGAGGCAGCTTTTCAGCTTCACACAAACACAACCGCTGCCCTTCTTGACTTGAAATCATATTCCCGTGTTTAAAAACAAGTATTTATTTTTATTAGAAAAGAAAACAGTGTATTGTTTCTCATTTCTGAGTTTGTAACGTTTTAAAGTGTCTTTTTGTTCCTCCTGAAAAAAAAAAACAGTTTCAGATGTAGATTTTTATTCCTCCTCCCAACTAACCCTGACCACTGACACAAATTATTATTATTATTTTATTTAACTGATAACTTTCTGCAACATCCTTTAACACAGATTTCTATTTTCAGACGTAAAGAATATAAGATATTAAATCAGCTGTAACTAGATAGACCATAATAATAATAAAAATTGTTTATAAAGTACTGAGAGGCAGATACTTGATAATAAACAGGTTAAATGTCCAGTTAAAGAACAGTAAATGTGTAGCTCTGGTCCTACATGTATATTTTGATATACTTTTATATAAATTCACCTCAAATACTTTCAAATATACAAAACAAACAACAAAAACAGAAAATGTGTAAAATATTTTTTTTTATTGTGTGATCCTTTATTTATGTAACAATTGTCGTCTTTTTGCCTGATAATAAAAAACTGTTGATTGTTTACAGGATCTCTGGCTTCGAGACGGACCCGGTCCGGCACCAGCAGGCAGAATGAGAGTTTTGTTCACAAACAACAGGAACATCTTGTGTGTATGTGTGTGTGTGTTCATGCATGTGTAAGCAAGGCAAGACAAAGAGAGAAACAGACAGTAAACACATCACCGGTCATTAGATAATCTGGTCTAAGGTGGAATTTTGTAATCCTGACGGTGCGTTCAGGGGTAGTACGTTCAGTAAAATGACACATAACTGGCTGTTATTAATGAGGATATAATCTACAAGTGATTTATGTTTACTTGTACAGTTTTTCTCTTACGTGAAAGGATATGCTGCTCGTACTTCAGCAGCTTCCATCCTTCCAGGCAGCAGCACCCTGCCACCAGGACCAAACCAAACATTTAGACCAGTTCTAATGATTTTCATTACCTGTTTTCATTTCCAGAGAAGTTCCAGTAGCGTAAATCCTCTGCATTGGGTCAGCCGCTGAGGCAGGTATGGCAAGGCTTCTTTACGTACCCAAAACAAGCTGTTCTTGGTGCTCTAAGCTGGGAAAGTTAAACTAGTTAAAAACCTGCCATTTAACAGGAACTTTATCCATATTCCTAACTAAGAGCATCACTAAGCAGAGGCTGCAGTGTGAAAGAACATGTGTTTGTAGATTCAGCCTTAGTTTCCAGACAGAACAGAGAGAATTAACAGTCACTTCAGATAAAGGCCACGTACTGCTGCTTCTTTGCACAAGAGTAGAAAAATGTTGCATCGACATAAACCAGTTAAAACACCAAAGTACTGTATACAGAAAGAGCTACACTGCAGAGGCACAGAGAACAAGTGGGTTTGGTCCACATGCAACCTTAGAAAACAGATGGTTTCTTCTGAATTTTACACCGTTACACAGTTACAGTAAAAAAAAAAAGAGCACAAACTGCTTGGCAGAGGTTCAGTGATGTTCTAATGAACATTACTGTAGTGCACATTCACAAAAAAAAAAAACTATTCACCAGCAAAATATACAATCGCTCCAATAAGGTTTGGTTCTGAAAGACTTCAAAACATCTGGAGAAGGAAAAGACTTTAGCGTGCATCAGCACGTTGTGGCTTTCTTTTCTCAATGTTCTTCAGGGGTTGGGTACCTTTGGGTTCAGTCATTTCACCCCTCTAAGGCTGTTTCCATGACAACGTGATCAGAGATGATGTAACTAACCGGTTCCCCCGCTGAACTCCTGTCCTCTGCATCCAGGGACCAGCGCTCCGTTGGGATGTAGCTGTAAAACAGGTTGTCCACAGTTATTCACCAACATCAATTTTATTAATCATCAAAAAAAATTCTAGAGAAAATAGTTGCAGGTCAGTTGTGCAAATAAATAATTTGAAGAGTTTCAGTCAGGGTTTAGAGCTCACCACAGCACTGAATCTGATCGTTGTTCTCATGGCGTCTTACAATGGACAGGTGTCTACACTGGACCTGTTAGACCTCAGTGCTGCAGTTCATACAGTTGCTTGATCGCTCCAGTTTTAGTTTCTCTCCACTGGCTCCAAGTCAAATCCAGAATAGAATTCAAAATCCTACTTCTAACCTACAAAGCTCTCAACAACCTAGCCCCATCTTATATCAGATACCTTATTGTTCCATTTTTTTCCTAACAGAGCACTTCACTCTCAGACTGCAGGCTTACTTGCAGTTCCTAAAGTTTCCAAAAGCAGAATATAAAATATATAATTTGCTAACTGAATGACGATGCTTCCTGTTAACATGAACATATTCATCCTGTGATGGTGCTTTTATAGCAATGTGTGTGCAGTCATTCGCTTCGATTACTTTAGAAAAATCGGCTGTTGCTGCAAACTGTGCTTTAATGTTGGCCTGGTCAACTGCATTGTGGGTAATTTAATATTCCTGGTTAGAATGGATCAGCCGCAGCTCCAAAACAGTTCCAAAAGGATTGTTCTTGGAAGCCTAAAACATCTCATGATCCAGTCATCATTGTGGTCCAGAAAATCCCCTCTATCTCTAAACACGCACTCTCTGCATGTTGCTCCATTTGGTCAATCCTCTGATAAGACTAAAGCCGTTGTTAGATATTTTCTGCACCCCTTTGCGCCCACTTATTTCCACTCGTCTAATTGCATACACGTGGATGTATTAATTGTTCATTATGTGTGTCCAGTGCATACAGTTTCCCAGTATCACCTCTTAGTGTCACCAATGAACCATAACAATAGTAACATTGTAGGACAGCCATGAATTTGGTGTGGGGCTACACACGTCTACGCTCATTTCATTCTTAGCACATTTGAAGTTTTAAATGACAAAGTCCATGTGCCACATTATTGTGCATATGCACCCATTGTACATGAGCTGGATCATCCCCGGGATCATCTGGAGATCCAAGTTTTGACTTGTATCGTAGCATCTCCAGACAATTCCAGGGATGATGCAGGTCCAATCTGGAATAGCCACATTCTCCAGTTTTGACTAGGAAGTGAAGCATCTTCATCTACACAACAGAAGTCCAGTTGTTAGGGTTTGCCATATCTTGAGTGACTAAGTCAACACCAACATCTAACTCTGCTACTTTAAAATAAAGAAAACTGAAAAGTTTGAATAAAGGAACACAAGAACTTACTCGTTGTCTATTAAAGCCCCGACCAAATTCTGAGGAGAAGGCGTGGATGGGAATGTACCCGCCTGCAGACGCCCATCCATGTGTTGGTCTTCAGCTGTTTCCAGTGGAGGCTCATGAAAGCTGTCGTTGCTGGGGTGAGAGGTGACAACATCTTCCATGCCAGGCTGCAGATGGAAAGAAGGTGGGGGGTACTGCGGCCCGTCGGAGTACGTATCCGAGCTTGGTGAGGACGAGGCAGTTTGACTGCTGCTGCTGCTGGATGTGTTGGCGTCCAGCATCTCCAAGAGGAGGTTGTAAACCAGAACCACGTTCTTCCTCTTCATGTTGGACAAGTGGTCCATCCCTTTGTTGCTGTGGAGAGACAGGGGACAGTGAGGCTGAAGAAGCTCCTTTTTGTCTTTGTGTTCAGATCTGTCATATCCTTCAGCAGGCCAGTCCACAGTCTTGGTGCACGGCTACTAAAAGCAGAATCTCCAACAGTTCTTGTTCTGCTCTGTGGAACAGCTAAAAGAGAGGAGCCAGATGATCTGAGGAGTTGTCCTAGTTCACAAACCAAAACAATCTCTCTGATCTGGCACTCGGTAAATGAAAGCCTGAACAGAAACTTAAAATCAGTCCAGGCAGCCAGTGTAAGGACTTTAGAACAGGACTTATTTCAGAACCCGTGATTCTGCTCAATAAAACTTAAAAATCAGAGGGAAAACAAATTATGATTCAGGTGATGTTGGTAAAGATAAACAATGTAGAGACAAGAACATCGCAGATGCTGCCTTGGACAAACCCACAAGATAAAGCTGCTGACGTACCCAGTGGTAAGACCTATTTGTTGTATAACACAATCATTGTTCCACACTTAATCTATTGTATTGATGTTTGGGGGAATGCATGTAAAACAATCACAAAGCCTATTTTTGTATTACAGAAAAGAGCTGTAAGAATTATCACTAGAAAACATTACCGTCATCCATCAAGTACATTATTTTATCAACTGAAGTTATTGAAGTTCCATGATTTGGTAGACTATAATATTTTATCAGTTATGTATAGGGCTCAAAATAATGCATTACCTTTAAATATCCAAATGCATTTTGTTAAAAGACAAAGTTGTTATAATCTTAAGGGGACAGAGATGTTTGTAAAACCACAATTCAGAACTAGTTTGAAGGGACGTTCTACCTCAATCCAGGGAATTAGATTATGGAATGGCTTGGAGAATGTAGTTAAAAATGCCAAGTCAATGTTTACATTTAAGAAAATGATCAAAACGAATGTGTTAAAAAATATATATGAAATAGCGTAATGTGTATTGTATTAGTTAGAAAATTAGAAAGAGTTAGTCATTTTGTACTGTTGGTTGAAGATTATTATTGTTTAATCTGATTGTTTGAAAAAAGGGGCAGATTTATTCTTCTTTCTGCTACTTTTCATTTTTTTACATTGTGTACATATCATTAATGGGATTGTCTTGTATTGTGTTTCTTTTGTAAAAAAAAAATGAACAAATTTAATAAACATTAAACATTAAACCTAAAGGTATCATATGTAGCCCAGTATGTGTCTGAACGCCACGTGACAATTTGTGTGTCGGTATCTGAAATTGCAGATGTAAGGGTTTTCACCAAAATGTGAGGGTTTCTTTCAGTACCTGATCTGGAAGATATGAGAGTTTTGGCCAGTGTCTGATGTGGACAATGTGAGGATTTGTGTGCTGGTATACCTGATGTGACAGATGTCCAAGTTTTGGTCAGTACCTGATGTGGAGGATGTGAGGTTTTATGTGTCAGTACTAAAATCTCTGGCAGATGTAAGGGTGTTAATATCAGTACCTGATGTGGAGGATGTGAGGGTTTGTGTGTCTGTAC
Organism: Garcialebias charrua; assembly: GCA_038048925.1. NCBI lineage: Eukaryota > Metazoa > Chordata > Actinopteri > Cyprinodontiformes > Rivulidae > Garcialebias > Garcialebias charrua. The sequence goes on along the minus strand of JBBPBX010018405.1, from coordinate 16,590 downwards.
CTGACGTGGCGTATGTGAGAAAGCAGCATGGTGAGGTGGCCCAGGCGCAGAGTTTGCTGCTGGTTGGACAGTCCCAGTTTGGAAATGGCCCAGACAAGTGCATCAATAACAGAGTCCAGGAGCCGAAGCAGCTTGTTCCGACTCTCCAGCTCCTCGGCCGTCTGTGGGGAGGTTGTGCTCAGATCTGCAACACACAGCATGAATATTAATTTTAACCAAAACACACAATACTTTCTATCAGATGTCTTCAGAGTTTATATCTGCCATGCAAGGAGAGTCCCTACCAACTTTCCAAAGAAAGGTCCTACAGCCATCCTGCTGAGAGGCAACTCCGAGATATTTTAGCCTTTGGGGGCCGAGATGGTGTAGAGGCAGGGCAGCCGGCTCAGGACCAGAAGGTCCCAGGTTCGATCCCCGGTCACGGCATACCTCGTTGTGTCCCTGGGCAAGACACGTAACCCTAAGTTGCTCCCAGTAGGACTGGCTGGTGCCTTGCATGGCAGTCTACCACTACTGGTGTATGAATGGGTGGATGGCTGGTACTGTGAAGCGCTTTGGGGCCCCTCATAGGGGGCTGGAAAGCGCTATGTAAGTAAGCTCCATTTACCATTTACCATTTTGATGTGCATGCTATTTGTCTTATACTGTATATCAGTCAGATGTAACAATTACTGTCCATGAGGTTTTCTGCATCGTTTGATGCCCAATATTTTAGAGTATGGACCAACCGACCGATGACCGGTCAGAGGTTCTAACCTTCAGTGATGAAAGGTTCTAACTCGTGACTCTGAGCCAAGGAGAAACAGACTGACGTATGACCGGTCAGAGGTTCTAAACCTTTGAAATTAAAGGTTCTAACTTGAGACTCCGAGCTCTGACCGGTCAGAGGTTCTAAACCTCAGTAATGAAAGGTTCTAACTTGAGACTCCGAGCTGCAGAGAAACAGACCGAGCGATGACCAGACAGAGGTACAGAAATGAAATTAAATATGAAATGAAATATGGTACTGCAATTAGGGATGGGGCCGATCCAATCCAGTATCTGTATCGGCCTCCGATACCAGCATAATTTACATATCAGATTTTCCAATCCAACCTGCCAATATTTCTGATCCATGGTGCACGTACATAGACCACATGTGTTACACCATATTCTGTGACTACCGTCTTAACAATGTGTGAGTTAAACCCAATGAAGACACTCTGAGTGTCACAACAGGAAACACCCAAACTTTAGTAGCACACGAGAGGCACGTCTATATCACAGACGTCCATCTCACTCATGGTACAGAAGGGAACGCTAAAATACCGCAAAGAATTATGGGAAAGACAACACAGTCCACTGCCCCTTAACCGCTACAGTAAATTGTGACCATAGGGGGTGGTGTTGCATGCACTGTTGCAGGTCACAGATCTACTGAACCAGAAACAGCTTCCTCTGACCTTGTTTCACAAACAAAAAGCAAAAAATATGAATCTCTAAACCTATTTAAAAAAAACTATAAACATAATTATCTCTAAAACTAAACCTAATGCGCAGGGGTGGTTGACTGCCCCACTGTTTTTAAGTTTCATTTTTGATTGTGGCACTATGAGTTGTAATTCTTGTTGGCTTTGATATCAATGGATACAGATTTAAACTATACATTGCATTTATAAATGTACTGATGTTATTTGAATCTGTTTTATTTCCCAGATAAATATTTAATTTAATTTAATTACTACACAAATTTATGAAATTGTATTTTTTCCATTATCTTTTATGTTTTTTATTATTAATATGTAAAATGTATAAAAACTTTACATAAATAAAAAATAAAAATAAAAACACCTATCACACCTAGGTTTTGACACCTATCTTATTTGCTGATGATACCAATCTTTTTGTTGCTGATGGTAACTTTGACTCACTTATTGATAAGGCAAATTATGGGCTCAGTCAATTTGCTCAGTGGTTTCAGTTAAATAGACTATCACTTAATGTTAAAAAATCTAATTTCATCTTATTTAAGAATAAGAATAAAAATTACAATCCAGAAAAAACTAAAATTTATATTAATAAACATTTACTTTCTAATGTTTCATCAACAAAGTTTTTAGGTGTCTATCTTGATGAGAAACTTTGTTTTAAGAATCATTGTGAATCAGTGTATAAGAAGATTTCTAAATCTTTAGGTATTATAAAAAAGGTTAAACCATATTTAAAAACAAGTACTATATTGACTTTGTACAATAGTTTAATTTATCCCCATATTTCTTACTGTAATTTAATTTGGGCTAGTACCTATCCTTCTTACTTGCAGTCAATCCATAAACTTCAAAAGTCTTTTGTAAGAATTGTCACTAACTCGCCATATTTAGCTCCATCCACACCTCTCTTTAAAAAATTAGAAATTCTTACAATCTATGATGTGAATAAGTATCAAACAGGAATCCTAATGTATAAAGTTATATGTATTCCACTTTCTTTACCTAAATATTTTCATAATTTATTTGAGTTCAATTCTTATTATCATTCATACTCTACAAGAAGGAAGTGTGATTTACATATACCCTTCTGTAGAACCACTGTTGCTAAATTTTCATTCATGTATCAGGGTGTTGTGCTGTGGAACAGTTTGAAACAATTAAGTGAATCATGTACAACATTATCTGTATTCAAAAGAAAGTTTAAAAAAACTTTATAGATTTTCTAACACATTAGTTTTTTTTTAATTTTATTTATAATTTTAATATTTTTTGACAATTTAAATTTATTTAATTTCAATTATTATCTTTTGCTTTAGTATGTAACTGTGTGTGTTTAAAGTAAGATGTAAGTTTATGTATAGAGCTCTTATGATTTTGTTCTTTATTTTTTTAGAAGGGGGGGTGCGCTTGTAAGCCCAATTAGGGTTTTTATGACCTCTCCTGCACATTTTTTTTTAAACTTTTCTTTTATGTGTGTTGTTTCTTTTTGTGCAAACAATAAACAAACAAAAAAACAAACAAATAAAAATAAAGAAAGTCTCCACACAAAAAACTTTTTTATTAAAACTCTTTTAAATAAATAAAATAAATTTCACATTTTTGTCATCTGTGTATGTTTCCCATATTTGACAGACGAAATTGGTCTCTGCATTTAACCCAACCACCACCAGGTGGTGCAGTGAGCAGCTGTAGTCAGCGCCCGGGGAGCTGGGAAAATAGGTGTGCACTCATAGACACCCCAAGGTGTGTAGTGGCCGGGGATCGAACTCGAACCTGGGTCCTTCGGATCACAAGTCCGGTTCCCTTGCCACTACACCATCTTGGCCCCCAATAGTTCCAAGATTTTATCAGTGAATATATACGGGGAGTGGACTGTGCTGTCTTTCCCATAATGCTTTGCGGTATTTTGGTGTTCCCTTCTGCACCATGAGTGAGATGGACGTCTGTGATATAGACCTGCCTCTTGTGTGCTATTAAAGTTTGGGTGTTTCCTATTGTGAGGCTCAGCGTGTCTTCATTGGGATTAACTCATACAATGTTAAGACGGTAGTCACATAATATGGTGTAACACATGTGATGATGATATCGGAACTGGATCGGTATCGGACGATACCCAGAGTTAGGTATCGGGATTGGATCGGAAGTAAGAAAAAGTGGATCGGTGCATCCCTAACTGTAATGTGTTTATTATGTTCTATTAACCTGGTACACGTCTCTCATTAAGTTAACAGTTTGGTTTCTTGGCGTCTTTCTTTCTGCCATCTGGCTCTTCAAAGACCCTTATGGTTCTTGAAAGGACTCTTGGAGCGAAATACAAGAAAATGACAGAGAGAAGCTGTAGCGCTCTCTGTCCGCCCTCCACCCGTACAGAGCCCAAAGCTTTCATCCATCCAAATTGATAAATCTTAGACCTCCTCTCTTTTTTTCACGGACTTTACTCCGTTTCACTTCTTGCACAATGTGTTCTCGTTTCCTTGTCCTAGCCCAGACGCAGCAGAGCAGAGTCAACAGAGAGGAGCGGGTCTGGCAGAGGCCGGCGTGTGTGCCTCCAGGAGGAAACCTTGTCCAGCTGAACTGTGAGGACATGCAGCGAGGTCTGTCACCTCACTGAAGTCTGTTTGCTGGTGGGAGAGGGCGCTGAGAGGACGCTGTGACCCCTGGAACGTCTGAAAACACTGAGCTGTGCATGGATGTGTGCCGGTCAGAGGAAGCAGAACATCAGCCACACTTAGTGAAAACGATAAAGTTGATTTAGGGTAATGGCTTTTACTGTCCAAAAAGGTTCTGTAAAGTTTGAAAATCAGTGAAATACTAGAGTTTAAGAGAACTCTGAGCTTTAATGAAGTTTTGAACCAAAGAGTGACATGAGGTCAGCTCTCGGCTCTGGTTTCTTCTTCTCAGAGAAGAAACAGACTTTTTATGTTCAGAAGATATTTTGTTTCGGGACATCTTCGGGTTCAATTTGAGCGTGTCACAAACTCAAAACAGAATCATTACACTAAAGCATGGGTCAATAGTTCGGGCTCACTCCTTTTTCCAGCGTTGCTTCAGTTCATTGAGGTTTGAAGGTTCCACCATCAGGATGAGCTTCTGGACTCTGAACTGTTGAATCACCTTGGTTCTTGTCTTTCTGACCCGTTCGGACTGTGTTTGGGATCACGGTCCTGTTATGTATAATCTAAAGTTATTTGAGTGAATCTTGTGGTTGTCGGGTGGGATTAATTTAGCCGGTCTGTACGGTGGCCCTAAGGTGTAAAGCAGGGGTCACCAACCTTTTTGAAACTGAGGGCTACTTTGTGGGTGCGGAGTCATACAAATGGCACCAGTTTGATAAACTCTTCGGAAATAATGTATAATAAACATATTTTTAAGACCATATTTTTAAGATAGACATTTTAAAATGTATATAAATACAAAAAAAGAATCATATTTTTAAGATAGACATTTTAAAATATATATAAATACAAAAAAATAATAACTGAATAAAATGAAATTTTAAATGCAGCTTAGTAGTGAGTTAAGCTATTTTTAGAATAGGTCCGAGGGCACCCCAAATGGTCCTTGGGGGCAACCGGGTGCCCGCGGGCACCGTGTTGGTGACCCCTGGTGTAAAGGAACAACATTTGAAAAAACGAAATTACATTTGAAAAATCACAACAAAAACACAACAACATTTGAAAAAAACGAAATTACATTAAAGCCAAAGCGGACGTGGCCGGATTCACATTAGAAAAAAACAGAATTACATTAAGCCAAAGCGGAAGTGGCCGGAATCACATTAGAAAAAACGGAATCACATTTGAAAAAAACGAATTACATTTGAACAAACGGAATCACATAAAAAAAAATTAAAAAAAAATAAATACAATTACATTTGAAAAAAACTTCCTGTTTGGCTTAATGCAATTCCATTTTTTTGAAATGTCATTCTGTTTTTTTGTTGTTGTTTTTTTCAAATGTAATTCTGTTTTTTCTAATGTGATTCCGGCCACTTCCGCTTTGGCTTAATGTAATTCTGTTTTTTCTAATGTGATTCGAGCCACTTCCGCTTTGGCTTAATGTAATTTCGTTTTTTCAAATGTTGTTGTTTTTGTTGTGTTTTTTCAAATGTAATTCCGTTTTTTCAAATGTTGTTCATTTACACCTTAGGGCCACCGTAGTTCTGGCCTGGCTGCAGGGTTAGAACAACGCTGCAGTCTGTTCCCAGCGTGGGGGTCGGATGTGTGCAGAGCGGCACTCGGGTTCTGTCAGTAAACATCAACAGAACTTATCTGGGTTATGTAAGTAGAAAGCACACATTGCAGCACTGATCACACACGATCAAAGGTGCGCTGTTCAATTGTTGCGACCTGACGCCGGGTTTGTTGCGCGTCAGGAAAACTCACTGGAGTTGAGGAGGATCATGGCCTTCAGACACACGTACTCCTCCCTCTGCAGCTTGAGCTCACGGAAGCGAGCGGTGGCCGCCAGCAGCATGTCAAATATCTCCATGATGCCCTCCACGCACTGGCCCTCCTCCCTGAGGAGACACAGAGACGAGGTGAAGCTCGGACGCAGTGGAACAACACAGACTGCACACAAACAGACAAAAGAAGGGTTCTACAGAACACGCAGAACCCAAACAGAACCCTGTGGAACCACCTGACACGTCTGGGACACACGAGAACCACCGAGTGACATTTCACAAGACCAGAGAAAGAACGATGTTCTTTATTTAGAGAACTTGTATTATTTTTACCAGGAATGATCGAACTGGCAAACATTAGTGACGAGTCTAAAGCTTTGACAGTACACACAAAACACAACCGCAACAAAAACAGACACAAAAAAACACAAGAAACAACACACACACATAAAACACAAAAAACATACAAAACACACAAAAGCACAAAAACACCAAACACACAAACCATTCAAATCACTCACAAAACACCAAAATGCCACAAAACACTACACACAGAAACACATAATTCACATTAAAAAACACAGACACACAGCTGTCCCCTCTTCAGGCGTCTCCACAGCGAGTCCTCCTCCACCTCACTCTGTCCTCTGTGTCCTCTGTCCTCACTCCAATTCCCTCCATGTCCTCTCTAACTGCATCTACAGTATATATATTTTTTCTCTTTGTCTTTTTCCTGGCAGCTGCATTTCTAACAACTTTATACCAATATACCCACTGTCCCTCCTTTGGACATGTCTAAACCATGTATGAAGGGACACAGTAAACTTGTACATTTTTCCTATATGACCTTTGCTGACACCCTTTTGTCACAAATCACTCCTGAAACTTTTCTCCATCCACTCCATCCTGCCTGGACTCTCTTCTTCACTTCTTACCCACATTCTCCATTTTCCTGGATAGTGGACCAAAGTACTGTATTTTCCGGCCTTTAAGTCGCTCCGCCCAATAAGTTGATTTAGTCCAATATGTCCAATAAATTGGAAAAATCCATAAATATGTCGCACCGCCGTATAAATCGCATCTATTATGCGTCACCGCTGACAACCCGAAATGTGAGCTGGTGTTTTTCCCTGCTGCAAATGGCGGCCAGGAGCGTGCACGGAAGAACTTTAACAAGATTAACACGGTAAAAACAATTATTTGTTTGCTGAAAATTATAGCAAAGATGTGTCTTAGCTTAACCTTTCCAAAAGTGTTTCTGAGCTTAACCTTTCCTTAATAAATTCACGTAATGGTCAAATCAGCTGTTGTTTCGCTTTGACGGTCTTCCAAACGGTCGCGCGCGCTGCAAAAATAAATTATAAATAAATCGAATTTTCGCTCAAACATCTCCTAAAGCTAATATGTTGTAAATGTCCATCCAGTGATTACTTTCTGTAAGTTTCATCAAAATCTGTCGTGTGGTTCATGAGCTATTTTGCTATCAGTAGTTCAGACCTCCAGAGAGCAGGAGGCCGTGCTGCGACAGAGTGAGTCCGACCAGAGGAGGCTTCTGTCCGACACATGAGCTGGGAACGGTCGGTGGACTCTAGCGGCCAAAAGTGGTACTGCTCCATTTTTTCGTCAGAATGAATGGAAATGGTCATATCTCAGCCAAAATTTGGTCTAAAAATATGGGAAAAAATCCATAAATATGTTGCTTTGCCCCATAAGTCGCAGGACATGAAAATTAGTTTTAAAAAAAACAGTGACTTATAGGCTGGAAATACAGTACTTGAAGTCCTGCACCTTTGTGACCTCTGCTCCTTGTAGCCTCACTGTTCCACCTCCTCCCTCTCATTCACACACATGTACTCTGTCTTACTACGACTGACTTTCATTCCTCTTCTTTCAAGTGCATACCTCCACCTCTCCAAGTTCTCTTCCACCTGTTCCCTGTTCTCACCACAGATCACAATGTCATCTGCAAACATCATAGTCCATGGGGATTCCTGCCTGACCTCATCTGTTAGTCGGTCCATCACCAGAGCAAACAAGAAGGGGCTCAGAGCCGATCCTTGATGCACTCCCACCTCCACCTTGAAGCTATCTGTCACTCCTACAGCACATCTCACCACTGTCCTGCTGTCCTCATACATGTCCTGTACCAGTCTAACATACTTTTCTGCCACTCCAGATTTCCTCATGCAATACCACACCTCCTCTCTTGGCACCCTGTCATATGCTTTTTCTAAATCCACAAACACACAATGGAGTTCTTTCTGACCCTCTCTGTACTTCTCTATCAACATCCTCAAAGCAAAGATGGCATCTGTGGTGCTCTTTCTTGGCATGAAACCATACTGCTGCTCACAGATAGTCACCTCTTGTCTA
>JBBPBX010018404.1:11630-35582 GCA_038048925.1 Garcialebias charrua | reverse complement strand
TATATATATGTATGAATATATGTATGAATATATGTACATATATGTGCATATATGTGTATGAATATATGTATATACAAAGTATGTACAGGGGGTCCCCAACTTACGAGCGAGTTCCGTTCCTACGAGGTTCTCGTAAGACGAAATCTCGTACGTCGGAACCCGAAACACGTGTTGCTCGTAAGTCTGGATTTTCGGTCGTAAGTCGGAAAATTTATGCTAGCGCTACTACGAACACTCGTTTTTCATCACAAACGTTCATACTAGTTCATAAACATGCTCAGAAACTTGTTTCCAAACGGTTAGCTAACACACTTTCATCTAAAAACACATAAAAGTGCTGTATTTTCTGTATGTTCTTTACAAATTTACTGTTCGTTAGTGAGCTCGTAAGTCCGGAACCTCGTATGTCGATGCGCTCGTAAGTCGGGGACCCCCTGTATATATGTGTATGTGTGTATATGTACTTCAATTTCTGGACTATTGAGCACACCTGAATATAAGACATACCCACTAAATTTCCAAAGAAAATTAAAGCTGCACTATTGAGCACACCTGAATATAAGACATACCCACTAAATTTCCAAAGAAAATTAAAGCTGCAATCAGCATTGAGGCCCTCGCAGCAAAGCACCGCTCCGGCCTTATGGCGACCGCGGGCTCTCCAGCTAGTCCACCCAGTCGCCATCACGAACAATCTCGTGCCTATCCCGCATGCGTCCACCAGGGTGTGCATATGCCATTTCTTCAAAATCACCTTCTGCCCATATCAGTATAAGTCCAGCTGGAAGCCTTACAAGTTTGGCTGAAAACAGACTTTCCAGACAAGAGTTATTGTGATTTCCTGTTTTGTGGCGAATGTTTGACGAGCACTTCCTTTATGCTTTTCAACATGTCATGAGTGGTAATCACCGGTTTGCTAATACGGTTTCAGTCTTATGTCTTACACAGGGCAAAGCTGGAAGAGTCACTCAATAATCAAGAGTTTCTTCTCTGAGTGGGTGGGGCTTAAGTGATATCATGAATCAACAATACCAATGTGTCTAGAAATGCTCACAGATGACACATTAAAAATCTGGCTCAGATCAGATGATGTATCATTGAGATATAACCATTGGAATAATGTAGGGGGTGCACAGGAGGCATAGGTTAAATCACAACATCAACGTGTCTGGAAGTGCTCACTGATGATGCAAAATAAATCTGGTGCAGATCGGATGATGTATCACTGAGATATAACTTTAGGAATAATGTAGGGGGTGCTATGGAGGCTATTGGCCACTTAGTGATTTTGGTGCATCTCAATTCAAATCTGTGGAATTTAGAGCCAAACGTATGGCTACGGCATCACTTCTGAATTTGTCACGCCGCCACGCCCACGTCCTCCATCAAAAATTATTTGTAATTTAAAGTAAGTCAGACCAACTTGTTATATTTCTTCACACAGAATAATCCTGATTATGTTAAAGGTGTCAGAGAGGGAGCCTTCCAAGTAAAAAAAGTGACTTCCTGTTCTGAGGGGGCAGGGCTTTGGTGATGTCAGAATATGACCAAACGGATCGTCGGGCATCCAACAGGGATGACTCATTTCAAGTTTGGTGCATTTTGGTCTTTCAATGTGAAAGTTATAGCGTTTGGAAATTTACTGTGTGAAGTGCAACTTTGAGCCCAGGCCACGCCCCTTTCACATATCTCAACATGCAAGCTTTAGATAACTTTGACTCCTCAATGTGTTAAAACTGGGGTATGTAAGATTGTAATGTAGTCTGTAACTTTTCAAACAATATATATTTTAACATATTTCTTCACTCTGTCACTAGATTGATGTTAGAGAGGTAATCTCTGAAAAAACTAAAAAAAATATTGTCCCCTTGCTTCTCCAGGTGGTAAATAAGCATTTCTAAAAAGAAAAAGTGACCCGCCATTTTCCAGCCAATAAAAACAAAGTTTGTAACCAGCCAATAAAAACCGAGCTTGAATTTGAATCAGCCAATAAAAACAGAGCTTGAATTCAAATTTCAACAGACCACAAGGGGGCAGAGCCATATATGGCTCTGAGGGGGAGGGATCAGAATGCTTTGCTTGTTGAAATTTTTTCTAAGTGCTGCTGTTCTACAGAAACTGCAGACTGAACCTTTAAGGGCATTTTAACCAAGTTTGAAGGCAATCCTTCAAAATTCCAAACTGGTTGTTCCTCTTAAGGTGTTTACTGCTTGGTGGGGAAACAGTTTACTTTAACTCCTCTGACTGATGAGGCCCTCCGGATGTAGGGCGAAACATTTTTATATAAAAGAGACTGTCCAGCTAACCCGACTGCGAAGTATTGGATTTGGGACCTGGATTATTGAGCATGAAGTTTCTTGTTTGAGAGACAGGTTCTGGACTGCTGATGGACTTAGAGGTTCCGCAGACCTTGAGTCTGCATGTGACACAGTCTTATGCATTGTTGGATTCTACGTCAAACCCACAATACTAACATGTTTGGAGCTGTCCCTACAAGGAGTTCTGGTCTGAATTGTTTTAGTTTATTATTTAACATAACAGGAGAGGATATGGCTCCTAATGTTTGAACTGACTTCATAGTTTTCAGATCTCTGCTGGCCTGGCTCGTGGACAGGTGGAGCCCAGATGAAGGGTTTCTGCAGCTCCACCCCACCTGTGTTTTTGTTCTTGTCCACACTTTTACTCTAAACATGAGCCGCTGCCCTTCCACCCAGTCTTTATTTAAAGATGCTTTTTTGTTGTTGCAGGTGGACGTTGTCATCAAAGAGGCTACCAACATGGACAACCTGGCCCAGTTGTATGAGGGCTGGACAGCCTGGGTGTGAGCACTGCGCCGCGTCATGTCTTTGGTCCAGCGAAGGCTTGGAGATCCACCAACGTCCTGCGGGGCTTGGGTGTCGAAGAACAGCACCGGGCCACCCAAGGAGGAGGAAACGGGAGGCGGATGCTTTGTCCGCCCTTCCAAACTCCTGGGCAACCAAACTGGGGCAGCAACCTCGTGGCATCGCTGCACACACTCCCCCGCAACCACCGGCGATCTGGACTCGGTTCTTAGTGGGCCTGCAGATCCACCTTCCTTTTCAGGGTTTGGTTGGGCAAAAACCAGTGCCGGAAGTGGGGAGAGGAGGGAAGGAGGGAAAAGGCCTCCTCACCAGTCAACTTGGACAACCTTCCCCACCTTACCTGCAAAGCTTGTGTACCTAAACGCATCACTGCATCCGTCTGAAGGCAGAAGGAAGACGTGAGCTGTTTGCCTCTGAAGTGGCCTTCAGGGAGGACTGGACCAGGGTCCAGTCTCAGATGGACAGACTTTTCCATGGGCACTCTTTATTTTCACCTTTCTGTTCTGTGACATGTGGTTCTGATTGGCCAGAGGACGAGATGAGGGGTGTGAAGGCTGAAAACAAAAGATGACCAGGACTCTTGGAACACCGGGGACACAGAACATGCTCCAGTTCGAACCTGTGATCTGAATGTTGTCTAGTCTGATCAGTAAAATCTCGTCTGTTTGTGGATTCAACTGGAACAACCTGAATGTTCTGAAGGCTCATCCATGAGAATCACAGCAGTTTGTCACCACGAGATGACAACCTCTTTGTTTTTGCTTCAGTCTGGATCTTTTGTCTGTGTTGTGTTTTCCAACTGTTTGTAGGAGTAGACTTCTTTTTTCATTTCTTTTTTTGACTTGCCTGTTGCATTTTATGAATCTTGACTAATCTAGTTTTACAGTTTTATTCAGAAAATTGTTTGTGGTGAAGGTGAAATGTGTTAACTCCAAGTTTTTATTGAATTTTGTTGGATGCCAAATAAACGTGGAACTGAGAAGCGATGTGTGTTTTATTGAAAGGTTTGGCACGTGTGAACTGCAGCGTCTGGTTTCTGGTCCACGTGCACACTTCACGGTCACCTGTCACTGTTTCATAACGAGGGACAAACTAAACACAGGAAATGAAGTTTCTTGTAATCCTGACTGATCAGAACAGAGCTAATCTTGTGTAAACTAACATGAAGCTCCACATGCCTCCTGCAGAGGTTAATTATTACAGCTGTGCTGCTTCTTTACAGCTAGTCCCATTGCTGCAGTTAGACAGGGAACAGGTCTCCACTGGTACAACAACATGCTGCAGAAGTGTGTGTGCGTCTCTGACTTCGAGCAGGGAGCCAAGAGACTTCTTCCTAAGGCAGTATACGACTACTACAGCTCCGGAGCTGATGGACAGAACACTCTGGCTGACAATGTTGCAGCCTTTAACAGGTACAGTTCACACACACCCAGGACTTCTGATGGACTAACCATTACTGCAGGAGGTCCAGCCAGCATCTGGTACTCGCTTTTTTCGGGTCGCGGGGGTCTAGTGCCCATATCCAGCTATCACTGTGTGAGAAGCAGACACCTGGACAGGTCTCCATTCCATCACAGGGACATGGAGACAAACGAGAAACCATTCACGCTCACCTAGGGAGGAGTTACCAGTCAGAATAACATGCATTTTTTTGGTCTGTGAGAGGAAACCAGAGTACCTGGAGAAAACCCATGCAGCACAGAGAGAACATGCAAACTGCTCAAAATGGTCTCCGGCCGAGATTTGAATTGGTGACCTTGTTGCTGAGAGGCAGCTCTACCAACCGAGCCACCCCTGCAAGAGGTCAAAGACCAATTTATTTATAAAGAACACTTACAAATAGGTTGTTACCAAAGTGCTGAACAGTGAAAGACAAAGGCAGAGATTTAAAAAAAAAAAATTATTTAAAAGCATCAGAAGAAAAAAGACAGAAAAATGAAATACTAAAACAAACAACAAAGTGACAGGGTCAGTCTAATGTTTGGGGCAGACCGTTCCAAAGTTCCCCTCCCTGGGCTGCCACCTTACCGTGGTGGAGGGGTTTGAGTGTCCCAATGATCCTAGGAGCTATGCTGTCAGGGGCTTCATGCCCCTAGAAGGGTCACCCAAGGCAGACAGGTCCTAGGTGAGGGACCAGACAAAGTGCAGCCCAAAAACCCCTATGATGAGTACAATTAATGGACTAAGTTTTCCCTCGCCCGGACGCGGGTCACCGGGGCCCCACTCTGGAGCCAGGCCCGGAGGTGGGGCACGCTGGCGAGCGCCTGGTGGCCGGGCTTTTACCCATGGAGCCCGGCCGGGCACAGCCCGAAGAGGAGACGTGGGTCCCCCTTCCCATGGGCTCACCACCTGTGGGAGGGGCCAAAGGGGTCGGGTGCAATGTGAGATGGGTGGTGGCCGAGGGCGGGGACCCTGGCGGTCTGATCCTCGGCTACAGAAGCTGGCCATTGGGACATGGAATGTCACCTCTCTGGTGGGGAAGGAGCCTGAGCTAGTGTGTGAGGTTGAGAGTTTCCGACTAGAAATAGTCGGACTCACCTCAACGCATGGCTCTGGCTCTGGAACCAGTTTCCTTGAGAGGGGTTGGACACTCTTCCACTCTGGAGTTGCCCCTGGTGAGAGGCGCCGAGCAGGAGTGGGCATACTGGTTGCCCCCCATCTTGGTGCCTGTACGTTGGGGTTCACCCCGGTGAACGAGAGGGTAGCCTCCCTTCGCCTACGTGTGGGGGGACGGGCTCTGACTGTTGTTTGTGCCTATGCACCAAACGGCAGCTCAGACTACCCACCCTTTTTGGAGTCCTTGGAGGGGGTATTGGAGAGTGCGCCTCCTGGGGACTCCCTTGTTCTACTGGGGGACTTCAACGCTCACGTGGGCAATGACAGTGAGACCTGGAGGGGTGTGGTTGGGAGGAACGGCCCCCCTGATCTGAACCAGAGTGGTGTTCTGTTATTGGACTTCTGTGCTCGTCATGGATTGTCCATAACGAACACCATGTTTAAGCATAAGGGTGTCCATATGTGCTCTTGGCACCAGGACACCCTAGGTCGCAGTTCGATGATCGACTTTGTTGTCGTCTCATCTGATCTGCGGCCGCATGTCTTGGACACTCGGGTGAAGAGAGGGGCGGAGCTGTCAACTGACCACTACCTGGTGGTGAGTTGGCTCCGATGGTGGGGGAGGATGCCGGTCAGACCTGGCAGACCCAAACGTATTGTGAGGGTCTGCTGGGAACGTCTGGCAGAGTCTCCCGTAAGACGGAGCTTTAACTCCCACCTCCGGGAGAGCTTTGAACACGTTCCGAGGGAGGCGGGGGACATGGAGTCCGAGTGGGCCGTGTTCCGCGCCTCTATTGTCGAGGCAGCTTATCGGAGCTGTGGCCGCAAGGTTGTTGGTGCCTGTCGTGGTGGCAACCCTCGAACCCGGTGGTGGACACCGGCAGTGAGGGATGCTGTCAGGCTGAAGAAGGAGTCCTATTGGGCCTTTTTGGCTTGTGGGACCCCGGAAGCAGCTGATAGGTACCGGCAGTCCAAGCGGCATGCGGCTCGGGTGGTTGCTGAGGCAAAAACTCGGGCGTGGGAGGAGTTCGGAGAGGCCATGGAGAATGACTTCCGTACGGCTTCGAGGCGATTCTGGTCCACCATCCGGCGTCTCAGGGGGGGAAAGAGGTACGCGACCAACACCATTTATGGTGGGGGTGGCGTGCTGCTGACCTCAACTCGGGATGTTGTGAGTCGGTGGGCGGAATACTTCGAAGACCTCCTCAATCCTACTGGCACGTCTTCCATGGAGGAAGCGGAGCCTGGGGACTTTGGGTCGGGTTCTCCGATCTCTGGTGCTGAGGTCGCCGAGGTGGTTAAAAAGCTCCGCGGTGGCAAGGCTCCGGGGGTGGATGAGATTCGCCCGGAGTTCCTTAGGGCTCTGGATGTTGTGGGGTTGTGTTGGCTTACGCGACTCTGCAATATCGCGTGGACATCGGGGGCAGTTCCCTTGGATTGGCAGACTGGGGTGGTGGTTCCCCTATTCAAAAAGGGGGACCGTAGGGTGTGTTCCAACTATAGGGGGATCACACTCTTAAGCCTCCCTGGTAAGGTCTATTCAGGGGTTCTGGAGAGGAGGGTCCGTCGGATAGTCGAACCTCGGATTCAGGAGGAGCAGTGTGGTTTTCGTCCTGGTCGTGGAACACTGGACCAGCTCTACACCCTCAACAGGGTCCTGGAGGGTGCGTGGGAGTTTGCCCAACCAGTTTACATGTGCTTTGTGGACTTGGAGAAGGCATTCGACCGCGTCCCTCGGGGGGTTCTGTGGGGGGTACTCCGGGAGTATGGGGTACCAGGCCCTTTGATAAGGGCTGTTAGGTCCCTGTACGACCGGTGTCAGAGCTTGGTCCGCATTGCCGGCAGTAAGTCAGGCTCGTTTCCGGTGAGAGTTGGACTCCGCCAAGGTTGCCCTTTGTCACCGATTCTGTTCATAACTTTTATGGACAGAATTTCTAGGCGCAGCCAAGGTGTTGAGAGGTTCCGTTTTGGTGGCCTTAGAATCGCTTCTCTGTTTTTTGCAGATGATGTGGTCCTACTGGCTTCATCAGTTCGTGATTTACAACTTTCACTGGAGCGGTTTGCAGCCGAGTGTGATGCGGCCGGGATGAGGATCAGTTCCTCCAAATCCGAGGCCATGGTCTTGAGCCGGAAAAGGGTAGCATGCCCTCTCCGGGTCGGGGAGGAGGTCCTGCCCCAAGTGGAGGAGTTTAAGTATCTCGGGGTCTTGTTCACGAATGAGGGAAAACTGGAGCGTGAGATCGATAGGCGGATAGGTGCAGCATCCGCAGTGAAGCGGGCGCTGTACCGGTCTGTCGTGGTGAAGAGAGAGCTGAGTCGAAAGGCAAAGCTCTCAATTTACCGATCGATCTACGTTCCCACCCTCATCTATGGTCATGAGCTTTGGGTTATGACCGAAAGAACAAGATCTCGGATACAAGCGGCTGAAATGAGTTTTCTCCGCAGGGTGGCTGGACTCTCCCTTAGAGATAGGGTGAGAAGCTCAGTCATCCGGGAGGGACTCGGAGTAGAGCCGCTGCTTCTCCACATCGAGAGGAGCCAGTTGAGGTGGCTCGGGCATCTGGTTAGGATGCCTCCTGGACGCCTCCCTGGTGAGGTGTTCCGGGCACGTCCCACCGGGAGGAGACCCAGAGGAAGACCCAGGACGCGCTGGAGGGACTATGTTTCTCGGCTGGCCTGGGAACGCCTTGGGATTCCCCCGGAGGAGCTGCTCCAAGTGGCTGGGGAGAGGGAAGTCTGGGCCTCCCTACTTAGGCTGCTACCCCCGCGACCCGACCCCGGATAAGCGGAAGAAGATGGATGGATGGATGGATGTTCCAAAGTTTAGGAACCACAACTGAAAAATCACAATCTGAGTTTCAACCTTGTTTTTAGGATGAACAGAAGCAGCTGATCTACGAGTTCCTATTGACCCAAGCTGGAGACGGGCTGAACACAACTTCACTTTTATTGTTTAAATGTAAAAAGTCTGAAGTCATCCAAGCCTTACTGTTATCAAGCCATCAAAGGTCAAAGAACACAGTGAGTCAGCAGAAGTTTACATTCCTAGACTGTCATTTTGATTTGTGTAGACTTCAGTTTTTTGTGTTGTTACCTTTAAAACCCTGAGCGTTTGTTAAAGCCTGTTCCCAACTGATAAAATAAAAGGTCCAACGTTCCTCAAAGGAATACATATCACCCGCCACCTTTCATGCCAGACTTTTAAACCAAGATTCAATTCAGTTGATTTAGATAGTGACAACTCACAGCAGAAGTCATCTGCACTGAACACAGAAACATTCATATACAGTTGAAACCAGAAGTTTACATACACTGTTTAAAAAGACATGCATTTTTTTTCACACTAACGTGAAATCAGAATAAACTTTTTCCCATTTTAGGTCAGTTAGGATAACCAAAAATGTTCCTATTGTGAGTAGTTTGTCCATCAGGGTTTGGGGGATCATGGTATTGAAGGCAGATGTAAAGTCCACAAAGAGCATACGGTAGGAGGCCTGCTCCAGGTGGGTGAGAGTAGTGTGGACCACGGAGGATATGGCATCTTCTGTAGATCGATTTTCAAGGTATGCGTACTGATGAGGGTCCTTTTTGATGTTGATGGATGTTTTGATGTGGGTAATGACCAGTTTTTTGAAGCATTTAGCGACTGGGTGAGGACTACTGGCCAGTAGTCATTCAGACCAATTACTGTAAAGCTCTTTGGAACTGGGATGATGGTTGCGGTCTTCAGGCATGTGGGAACTGTTGCCAGGGTAAGTGAGGAGTTAAAGATGTTTAAGTTGTGTTTGTCATATGTAAGGTTAACACAGGGTTAACAGAACAACGAAATGCTTAGAATCGATTTGACTCGCAAAAAAAAAATCAAAGAACAAACCAACAAGAAAATACAAAAAAGCAATAAGGCTTCACAAAAAAAATAAAAAGTACCAAAAAGTAATTAAAATATTTACAATGTCCTAAAGAGAGAGATTGAGCATAAACATGGTAGAATATAATGGTGCAGCAGGATGAATTTGAATGAATACGCATTTTGAGGTAGTAATATTGATGGGGATTTTAAACCCCTGTTACCTTAATAAAAACCACACACAAGATAAATAAGAGAATTGTGTTAACACAGACAATGAAACTTTGCAAAGGGGATAAGGCTTTTTAATGTACTTCTGAAACTTTGTTTGGTCTCATAAACACATTCTTGCACAAATCCGAATTGGGCTGGATATGACAAGCTATTTAAACAAGAAGGAGGTGGAGTTGACAAGCTCTGACGTCTTACAGATAAAACAAACAAGTCATGGTTCTGATCCAACAGGAACATCTAATCCAAACATTGTCAAGGCTAAAAGACTTAGTCTTTTCTGTATCAAGGAGAAAAGCAAACAAACATGTTTGTACTATCAAATATAAGTGTTTGAAGGGAACAGAGAATATTTGATATAAGTGAGCTGGGTTAGAATTATTGTGTCAGAGTAATTAGTTTTAGATGATAAATGTTGAACATCTCCATCAAATATAAACAAAAATGCACGATATATACCGGTACATATACAGACACACACTGATCAAAAAATAAAGGGAACACTCAAATAACACATCCTAGATCTGAATGAATGAAATATTCTCATTGAATACTTTGTTCTGTAAAAAGTTGAATGTGCTGACAACAAAATCACATAAAAATCATCAATGGAAATCAAATGTATTAACCAATGGAGGCCTGGATTTGGAGTCACACACAAAACTAAAGTGGAAAAACACACTACAGGCTGAAACAACTTTGATGTAATGTCCATAAAACAAGTCAAAATGAGGTTCAGTATTGTGTGTGGCCTCCACGTGCCTGTATGGCCTCCCTACAACGCCTGTGCATGCTACTGATGAGACGGCGGATGGTCTCCTGAGGGATCTCCTCCCAGACCTGGACTCAAGCATCCGCCAACTCCTGGACAGTCTGTGGTGCAACTGTTGCATACCTGTCAAGTTTTGGATTTAAAAATAAGGGAAATTTTCTGCCGGGTACGCCGAGCCATCCCACTAGCCCAGGGATCTGCAACCTTTATGATCAAAAGAGCCATTTCTGCCCCTTTGTTCACTAAATTAAACGTTTCCGGAGCCACAATACCTGCTACAACTGGGATTCTCAACTGGTGGCCCACAGACCACTTTAAGTTTGTTAGAGGACAATTTTCTGACCTGTAGTTTTCTGGCCATTGTAAAGCTGAAAATATCTAACGATTTGTTGATATTTTTACATTTTAAGACTAAAAAAGACCAGATTATCATAAAGAAGGAAAAATAATGTGATCTTTCCCAATTAAAAAATAAAATAATGAACTATGCAGGTCTAGGTAAATTATTTTAATTGTGGAAAAATTAAATATCCTACTTCGAATAAATAAAGTTAACTTGTGTTTTACTCCTTCTATTAGTTCTAGTATTCACACATTTGCAAAGGAAATGACAGGAAAAACTGCTAAAACTAGCCCTTTTTGTTGTTATAAGAACAAATAAAATTCAGTTTAAAGTTAGTTTTGATCAAAGCTTGGAAGAGCCACTGCTGAGGGACCAAAGAGCCGCATGTGGCTCCAGAGCCGCAGGTTGCAGACCCCTGCACTAGCCCAACCAAAGTCCAGGACCCCTTACATTTTAAGACAGGTTTACAAGAAATCTAAAATAACTACCTATCAGCCTCTTTCAAACCAGTTATGTGATCACAATCTGATAGGCCTACCTTTGTGCTTGACGGATTTTTCATGCTGACGGACATCGTTCCTTCCCCCATGAGAGACACTAAAGTCGCAGTTACAAATCTTAAAAAACGCGTAATTGTGCCCCACCCTACTCTTCTTTAGGAAAGTAAATTCGCTGTCCCATTTTTCAAGATATTTACACGAAGTCTTAACTTTTTTGGCAGGGACGCCTTCTCTCTCGTTACATTCATCCATCTCTGTGTTTTTCCGGGTTAGGTTTGTTGATTCCCGCTGTTAACACTAACATCGCGAGAACTGCCACTGAGGCTACTGCAGGGGGCAGTTCTCGCGAGGCTAGTGACAGAGGCACTGGAATGTTTTTTTTTTTTTAAATAATATTATAATACGGGAGATTTCCGGGAAAATAATAATTTGGGATGACGACGGGAAAGAGGGGTAAAATACGGTAGTTTCCCGGCCAAAACGGGAGACTTGACAGATATGAACTGTTGGTGGATGGAGCGAGACATGATGTCCCAGATGTGCTCAATCGGATTCAGGTCTGGGGAACGGGCAGGCCACTCCATAGCTTCAATGTTTTCATCTTGCAGGAACTGCTGACACACTCCAGCTGCAAGAGGTCTAGCATTGTCCTGCATGAGGAGGAACCCCGGGCCAACTGCACCAGCGTATGGTCTCACAAGGTGTCTGAGGATCTCATCTCGGTACATAATGGCAGTCAGGTTATCTCTGACGAGCACAGGGCAGTGCGACCCTACAAAGAAATGCCACCCCAAACCATTACTGACCCACTGCCAAACCAGTCATGCTGAAGGATGTTGCAGGCAGCAGATCGCTCTGCACGGTGTCTCCAGACTGTCACGTCTGTCACATGTGCTCAGTGTGAACAAGCTTTCATCTGTGAAGAACACAGGGCGCCAGTGGCGAATTTGCTAATCCTGGTGTTCTCTGGCAAATGCCAAGCATCCTGCATGGTGTTGGGCTGTGAGCACAACTCCCATTTGTGTATGTCGGGCCCTCAGACTATCCTCATGGAGTCGGTTTCTAACAGTTTGTGCAGACACATGCACATTTGTAGCCTGCTGGAGGTCATTTTGCAGGGCTCTGGCAGTGCTCCTCCTGTTCCTCCTTGCACAAAGGCAGAGGTAGTGGTCCTGCTGCTTGGTTGTTGCCCTCCTATGGCCTCCTCCGTGTCTCCTGGTGTACTGGCCTGAGTCCTGGTAGCGCCAGGGGTGCAACTACATATTTTTGAGGTGGATGCGAAAACATCAACGCCCCCCCCCCCGCGCCGCTCCCTTTACCTGCCGCCTCATACAGCTTTCCTCCCTTAGTCATGCACTTAGAAAATACAGTAGCAATATTACAGATTTTTTTATGTTACATATCATATCAGGTGATAATTTCAATGATAAACAAATAAGAAGTTTAATAAAGTAAAAATGTATAACAGTAGTGGTAATCAGTGCTCAACATTTTATGTAGTGAAAATATGAAATCTTAACAGCCTGGAGTCCATGTCAGTGTTTTAACATTTATGACATTTAAACTGTTACTTTCCGTGAAAGAAGACAATGAAAAATGGTCATCAGAAATTCAAACCATCATGGTATACAGTATCCACAGTATTCCTACGTCCCATGATGCTTTGCGCGAAATGTGCACACGACTTCCGGTTGACCGGAAACACCGTTTGTTTACATGCGAGTAATACAGTTGAAGACAGTCCAAACTTTGTTGTTTTAGTTCATTAAAAATGTGGGAACACCACTCGTTTTGTTAAAAGAGGAGGGACAAATAAAAAGAAATTACAGATGTTACCTGATCGCGCAGACATAATTTAAAACTACATAAATAGCGAACGCGTTTGCTCCGGCCTCTCGGCTAAGGTTTGTTAGCAGCTATCTCGGCTAAAGATACCGGTCGCGTCTGAGATCTATCGTTTTAAGACAGTAAATCTTCCAAAACTCTCATTAATAAACCCTCCCCGACTAAAAAGATGTTACCTGATCGCGCAGACATAATTTAAAAATACATAAATAGCGAACGCGTTTGCTCCGGCCTCTCGGCTAAGGTTTGTTAGCAGCTATCTCGGCTAAAGATACCGGTCGCGTCTGAGATCTATCGTTTTAAGACAGTAAATCTTCCAAAACTCTCATTAATAAACCCTCCCCGAATAAAAAGATGTTACCTGATCGCGCAGACATAATTTAAAAATACATAAATAGCGAACGCGTTTGCTCCGGCCTCTCGGCTAAGGTTTATTAGCAGCTATCTCGGCTAAAGATACCAGTCGCGTCTGAGATCTATCGTTTTAAGACAGTAAATCTTCCAAAACTCTCATTAATAAACCCTCCCCGACTAAAAAGATGTTACCTGATCGCGCAGACATAATTTAAAAATACATAAATAGCGAACGCGTTTGCTCCGGCCTCTCGGCTAAGGTTTGTTAGCAGCTATCTCGGCTAAAGATACCGGTCGCGTCTGAGATCTATCGTTTTAAGACAGTAAATCTTCCAAAACTCTCATTAATAAACCCTCCCCGAATAAAAATATGTTACCTGATCGCGCAGACATAATTTAAAAATACATAAATAGCGAACGCGTTTGCTCCGGCCTCTCGGCTAAGGTTTATTAGCAGCTATCTCGGCTAAAGATACCGGTCGCGCCTGACATATATCATTTTAAGACAGTAAATCATCCAAAACTCTCATTAATAAACCCTCCCTGAATAAAAAGAAATTACAGATGTTACCTGATCGCGCAGACACAGCCATAGAGTAGGATGCAGGGACACTCTTTCTTTGTTTTGGGTCCGTGTTGAAAACACTGTTGTTTTAGCCAAAGATTTAGCTTGGTCCGGTTGTTGGTGCAGCCGCGAACAGCACAGCAGGTACCTGAACCCCGGTAGGACATTTCAGTAAACGTTCCGTTTAAACAAAAGCTGTGTTTGCTCCGATAAAATGAATGAAAATAACTTTCAAAAACACCCGCGATCCATACTCGCCTATGGAATACAGGCACTTCCGGTGTCGGACAGGAAGTACAATGCACATTCGCTTCTACAGTGACACCCCCAGGAATACTGTGGATAGGTTTTTGTTGCCTCCCTAATGTAATTATTCCTACCTGATGTCATCACTTGTCTCCTCTATCACTGACCTCGTGTCTGTCTCCTTCACCCTTTGTCTGTGGCATTCTGCACTGTCATATGGTCAAAAAAGCATTATATATTAGTTGTAAAAATTACAGATCTTAATACAGTTTTTAAAAATAATGTTTACATGTTATTGCTTGGGATTAAGTAGCTGTTCCCTCACTTCCACCTGCATTAGACCAACCTGTTGCCTTCCCCAGTCTGTCCTGATTCCTCTGTCATCTTCTCTTCCTTCTCTCCATCCTCACAGCTGAATGACATTAATTTTGTGTTAAGTAGGTTTAAAAATACAGCAGTCAAACCACAATAGAAATTAAACTTTAATTTAAATCATCTCCTTGTTGGATAACAGTTACTGACTGTACATTTCATCTAATCTGACTTACCAGATACATCACAACACACACCACTGTAGTGATATTAAATAAGACATTTAAACTCAAGTGTCCCTCTGCCAAAAAGGTTGGTAACATGGGTCACCAACCTTTTTGAGTCTCAGGGCTATAGTGACACTGAGGACTAATTTGTCTGATACACACATAAACTTGTACAACTCATCTTTAATTAAAGAATCAATAATAATAAATGTACATATGAGTGTATAAATTGCAGCACTGGAACATAGCTGGGAACTGCCACCACAACAGTTTAGCTTGTGTTAATGTTTCCTGAGTTTTATTTAGGTCATTCTTACACTTAGTGTGTGGATGTGTGGGACATGTATAAAATATTCATAAAAATATTAAACAAATCACGTCTTTAGGGGAGGCTACATTTATTTAACAGCCAAATATGGGACGATTCCTATTAGGCTAGCTTTAGCTAACCTGAATATTTTACAACCCTCCTGTCCTGCTCATACACTGACAGTACTTACCTAATATCTTTTAACCACATTGAAAGGCTTTTTTTTCATCCTTCCAACAACTTCCTTTTCCTGTTTTGCGCCCTGGATAGTTTTTCTGCCGCTCCAAAGTCAAGTGCACGAGTGAAAAAAAAATAAATAAATAACGTGCCTGTGTGCGTTCTCTAGGGGTGCGTGTTCACAGCACCTGTGTGTGAAGGGAGAGCAGAGAGATAGGAGGAGGGAGGTGAGGGAGCAGGGGGGGGGGGCGCCTAAGCAGTGCTGTTTCCCTGTTATTGATCATTTCATGCAGTTAAAGAAGATGCCTGCTAGAAAAACATTTTTTCTAGAGACGGTTTTGGCGCCCCCTGTAGGGCAGCGCCCGTATGCCTTGCATAACCTGCATAGTGGCGATTTGCGACCCTGGGTAGCGCCTCCAGGCTCTAGACACTACGCTGACAGACACAGCAAACCTTGCCACAGCTCGCATTGATGTGCCATCCTGGATGAGCTGCACTACCTGAGCCACTTGTGTTGGTTGTAGAGTCCGTCTCATGCTACCAACATGCTACCAACTCACCATCAGACACAATCCTATGAATAAAGTAATCTGACCCAGAACACACTGTTACGTGGGCACATTTTCTTCAGTCTTTTGTTTGTTTGTTATTTTTATTTTTGGCACCTTTTTGACAGTTCACTTGTGAAGGTGGCGGGGCTCAGCCAGACAAGTGTTTTTAGCTCCGCTGGTAGCAAAACCTGTGGAGTGATTGAGTGATTGACTGATGGAGTAGCGTGTGTTGGGAGCTGTTGAGGCAGTGAAGACGTGTAAAAGAAGCAAATAATTTAAGGTACGGTGCGGGTGGGCTCTGGACGGAGGAACAGAGTCTTCACCTTGGGTTTGATCAACCCAGATGGGAGCGTCGGATGTTTTTGGCCGGGAGGAAGAGGAAGTTTGTCCTGGATGAAACGGCTGGACGCTAAGTAATGCACCGGGGAGTTTACACGCCTGTTAAATCAACCACCTACGAAATCACCAGTGGTGCATTTTTAAGAAAAGAGAAAAACTATCCACCTTATTCCTAGCCCCCATGATGCCTTGCGCAAATTATGGGAACGACTTCCGCCGGAAGTGAGAGCAGCAGTTGAAGCCCAGTCTACTGGCATTATTTTTCACGTTTTTTTGTTTTTTTTGTTTTGTTTATTTCTAAATAATTGCAGTGGTTACTTCGTGTTGGGTCAGTGGGTGTTGCTGTCGGGTAGACGTTTGTTCAAAGCGCAGTTTTCACTTAATCCCAAAAATAAGTAAACCTGAAGGATTTATCTCCATCGGAGGAGCTGACAGCTGCCCCTCCTCTGCTCGGATCTGCTCTCGAAGACGTCGTGTTCAGATCACGTTTTCTCCGGTAAACAAAATATTCTACATAAATCATTTTGTGAAACAATTGTGAGAGCATAATTTTCTCTGTGTTGGAGCTGTTGTTGTTTTTTTCTTCATGATTTAGCACCGTCTACTAGCTGTGGTTAGCTTAGCATGTAGCGTTAGCATCTGTTAAAGTATTTACTAAACAAATCTGTGGATAAATAATATAAACACATGTGTGTGTAATACATTTGCTGTACATACATATACTGTGTGTATGTGTATACTGTATGCACACTGTATATACAGTATATACATACATACTGCACATACATACTGTATTGTTTGTACTGTTTTGATTGTAGGTCCCTGTTACTCTCATGTGAATAAAGTAGTAGCAAACTTGGTCTTATTTTAGACTTTGTGATGCAAACATGACAGTTTATTCTTTTTTTTTTTTAAGGGTACAGACGAGTGAAGGGCCAAGTTCCATCGTCTTGGATTCCGGAGGGGTTTGCTGCTTGCTCCAGTCGTCCAGTGGTCGTCCAGTGGTCGTCCAGTGGTCGTCCAGTGGTCGTCCAGTGGTCGTCCAGTGGTCGTCCAGTGGTCGTCCAGTGGTCGTCCAGTGGTCGTCCAGTGGTCGTCCAGTGGTCGTCCAGTGGTCGTCCAGTGGTCCCACATGATTAGGAATCTGTTCCAGTTTGTTTAAAATCAGAAACTGCCCATCATTTCTTGTTGAAGAGTGTATTTGACCTGGTATTTATTCTGCAGCCAATCATTTTCATTAAAAGACATCAAATCACCCACAGTTCTCATATTGTATTCAGTTTCAAATGTTTTTAGTTTATAATTATAGCTTTTATTCTGAACTTTATCAATCTCCTCCCGGAGGAGGAACCATACAGCAACATGCATGTTTTTAACTTTTGTACTTGTCAATAAAAAACTAAACTGGTAAGTTGCCAAAAAAAACAATCACATCTAGTTTTTTTATTTGCAGTAGAACTTCTTATTAGACATTAACACTGGAAATCCCAGGATATTTAAATCAGTACAATCTTTACCAGAGCCTAGCCAAATGGCTCTTTTTTTTTAGGAATTTGTAATCCTTGAGTAAGCATGCCTGGAGACTTTTTCCTTCTGCAAGTAAAAGTGATGGCCTTTGTAGTAGGAGACTGCATTTGGGGGGGATATGCTGGGGGACTTGTGTCCATTGTTTGCGAATGAATGGCAAACATTCCAATCTAATTGGCTTGGCTGATGGCTCTTGTAACAGATTGCAGGGACAGGTTGTGTTCTGACATACTGTAAGAGTGATTTTATATATATATATATATATATATATATATATATATATATATATATATATATATATATATATATATATATATATATATATATGTATATATATGTATATATATATATATATATATAGTATAGATATGTATATATATATATATATATATATATATAAATATATGTATATATATATATATATACAGTATAGTACATTTTTAAAATGAAGGGGAAAAAAAAGAAACAGATCCAGATGTCCCTTCATTTTTATTTTATTTACCTTAACATTTAACAGAGTACTTCTGTGAGGTAGATTGAACAATCAAGTAATAAGATTTAAAATAAAATTCTTCACATTGAAGTTTAGTGCAACAGTATAAATGTCTAATTTAAAATAAGCAGCTCAACTTAAAATACCATAACATGACCTCAACCTGACCAGAACCTGGCCAGAACCTGAGCAGAACCAGAACCTGTGCAGAACCAGAACCTGAGCAGAACCAGAACCTGTGCAGAACCAGAACCTGAGCAGAACCAGAACCTGAGCAGAACCAGAACCTGTGCAGAACCAGAACCTGTGCAGAACCAGAACCTGAGCAGAACCAGAACCTGAGCAGAACCAGAACCTGTGCAGAACCAGAACCTGAGCAGAACCAGAACCTGAGCAGAACCAGAACCTGAGCAGAACCAGAACCTGTGCAGAACCAGAACCTGTGCAGAACCTGAGCAGAACCAGAACCTGAGCAGAACCAGAACCTGAGCAGAACCAGAACCTGTGCAGAACCAGAACCTGAGCAGAACCAGAACCTGAGCAGAACCAGAACCTGTGCAGAACCAGAACCTGTGCAGAACCTGAGCAGAACCAGAACCTGTGCAGAACCAGAACCTGTGCAGAACCAGAACCTGAGCAGAACCAGAACCTGAGCAGGCATGTAAACAAATAAGAAACTTAAAGTGTCCGTTTTATAAAATAAGGCTAGTAACATGCTTTTCTGAACAGCACTCCTTAACTCTCCTCCTGTGGCTTCACAGAAGGAAGTGTATGTTTTTAAATATAAATATAAAGTCTCTTGCAGCGTGAGCTGGCTCGTCTTCGGCTGCGTCGTCTGGTTAAACTCTGTGTATTGTGTCGGGTGTTTGTTTCTGATGTGCCTAATCAGGTTTAAATGCAGCCTTTTCCTTACCTTCTCTTGAAATACGAACTTTCCATTTGTCATCCACTTTAAAATATCTCCACACAACAGACATCGCTGCCTCCACTTCAAGTTAATGCCGCGTTCCGCTTCTTTTTTACGACAGTCACCGCTTTACAGCGGGCACTGCTTTACGGTAGGCACTGCTGCAAAACTATTGTGCATGTTTTGTTCCGAGACAATTTGACTCTGTAACTCAACATACAGTTAATATAATATTCCCGTTTGTGTTTAGAATAAATATACACATATATATCCGATCCCTGATCGGTGTGTAACGCCCGAGTCGAGTCGAGTCTGAAGTCACGTGATCGGGACCCGGTTTTCGATCACGTGATCGGATCGGGACATCCCTAATATATATATATATATATATATATATACAGGTAGTCCCCGACTTACGAGCGCTCTAACTTACGAGGTTCTGGACTTACGAGCTGACGAATTTTTGGAAAAAACGCAAAAAATACTGAGTTAGTCCCCGACTTACGAGTGAGTTCCGTTACAACGAGGTGCTCGTAACACGGAAATCTCGTAACTTGGAACGGCCGCCACGTGTCTCGTAAGTCCGGAATTTCACTCGTAAGTTGGAACGGTTTTGCTAGCGCGACTACAAACACTCGTTTTTTTGAAAAACTGCTTATGAATGCATAAAAATGATCGGAAACATGTGTCCACATGTTTAGCTAACGAACTGTGGTGAAAAAACACAGAAAAACTCAGTATTTTTTGCGTTTTTTTCCAAAAATTCGCCAGCTCGTAAGTCCGGAACCTCGTAAGTTAGAGTGCTCGTAAGTCGGGGACTACCTGTATATGGTAAATGGAGCTTATTTATATAGCGCTTTCCAGCCCCCTGTGAGGGACCCCAAAGCGCTTTACAAAACCAACCATCTACCCATTCATACACACATTCATACACCGGTAGCGGCGACTGCCATGCAAGGCGCCTTCCAGTCCTACCGGGAGCAACTCGGGGTTAAGTAATAATAATAATAATAATTAATTCAATTTATAACGCACTTTTCATTACTGAAAATCTCAAAGTGCTACACATACATTGAATGCTACACACATTCATAAACCGGTGGCGGCAGACTACCATGCAAGGTGCTTTCCAGTCCTACCGGGAGCAACTCAGGGTTAAGTGTCTTGCCCAGGGACACAACGACACATGGTGTGAGTAACCGGGATTCGAACCTCCAACCTTCCGATCGGGGGACGACTGCCATTACCACTACACCACGGCCGCCCATAATATATATATATATATATATATATATATATATATATATATATATATATATATATATATATATATATATATATATATATATATATATATGTATATATATATATATATATATATATATATATATATATATATATATATATATATATATATATATATATATATATATATATATATATATATATATATATATATATATATATATATATATATATATATATATATATATATATATATATATATATATATATATATATATATATATATATATATATATATATATATATATATATATATATATATATATATATATATATATATATATATATATATATATATATATATATATATATATATATATATAATATATATATATATATATATATATATATATATATATATATATATATATATATATATATATATATATATATATATATATATATATATATATATATATATATATATATATATATATATATATATATATATATATATATATATATATATATATATTTATTTATATACACGACCCTGTGTACATAATCTCGTTTTTATCACATGTACCACATGCGGTGCAAATGACAATAAAGACTCTCTGACTCTCTGACTCTGATATATAATTATGCCCCCAAGGCCTCATCCACACCAACAGAATGGCCTCATATACATACCAATGGCTGCAAAAATGCTAATTCAATGAGCCATTTGACTAACTCCCATGGGAACTATAGTTAGAATATCCGAATGGCTCACATGTGGTACAACGTATCTTATTGAAATAAAGAAGGTGAAACACAGCAACACCAAATGTACTTCAAACGCAGATTTATTTATAGAAATTATATTTTCACTCATTTGTTGCTGTGGTACATAACTGCACACAAACTTCTGGACCAACTGGAGTGTCATCCATCCCTGGACCAACTGGAGTGTCATCCATCCCTGGACCAACTGGAGTGTCATCCATCCCTGGACCAACTGGAGCGTCATCCATCCCTGGACCAACTGGAGCGTCATCCATCCATCCCTGGAACTCACCTTATGCAGAAATATAACAGAAAGGAGGAAAGTAAAAGTACAGTATACAAACGTTAGGGTTCATTTATGAACACACACAAACACACACACCTATATTATATATATAGATCTATAAATAAACACACGCCTATATTATATATATAAACACACATCTATATATATATATAAATAAGCACACACACACACCTATATTATATATATATATATATAAATAAACACAACACACACCTATATTATATATATATATATATATATATATATAAATAAATATACACACACAGCATACATATATAGGTGCGTGTGTTTATTTGCCAGTTATGAACGAAAATATTAGTATCATTTAATCACTGACTACATAAAATCATAACACTAAAAGCTGTCTCTTAAATCATACCTGGTGTTCTCGATCCTCTGGAGGATACAGAGTCTTTTTTCAGGTGGTTTCTCGTAGCCCAGCCACAAAGAAGGATGCAGGTTTTTGTTTTCGGAGCATGTTCAACACACACTAGTTGCAGCCACAAATTCAGCTTCGTCTGATTATTCTTACAGCCACGAACAGCGCAACAGGTACCCGAGCTCCACAAGACATCTTCGTGACAATATTAGCTCAAAATAACAGAAAACAGAACTTTAACAGAACTTCTACGATGCGCGCAGATTAGAAAGTAAACAACGAGGAGCCAATGCAGAAATTCTACTTCCGGGGTCAAAACGGAAGTAAGTCCCATAATCGCTTCTACAGTGACACCCTCGGGAATAAGGTGGATAAAGAAAAGCAAAAACAATTATTGAACAGATCGTCTGACGGATGAAGCACCATCCGGGCTCGCCCCGTTAAGGATGTCAGCTGGTGGAGAGACTCTGATCGGACATTGTAAGGTAAGCCCCACCTCACTGTGTTCCGTCAGGTGCCACTGCCAGTTTTGTTTCTTTTTTTCTTTTTTTTCTTATCACGTACTTATAGTTGCGGCCCTACTCTCCAGTAAGCAGTGAAAAGATAAGAACGAGCTGGGGAGAGAAGCGGTTTCGTAACAAGACCATGAAGTCACAGTACTCCTGCTCCATCACAAACAACTGAGCTTGTACCTGTTTGACCTCTGCTGAGTTCATCCATCTTATTCCTAGCCCCCATGATGCCTTGCGCGAATTATGGTAACGACTTCCGCCGGAAGTGAGAGCAGCAGTTAATCCCAGTCTACTGGCTGTATTTTTCACGTTTGGTTTTTTTGTTTTGTTTATTTCTAATTAATTGCAATGGTTACTTCGTGTTGGGTCAGTGGGTGTTCCTGTCGGGTAGTCGTTTGTTCAAAGCGCAGTTTTCACTTCATCCCAAAAATAAGTAAACGTGAAGGATTTATCTCGGACGAGCTGACAGCTGCCCCTTCTCTGTCTGAGTCTGCTCTCGAAGACGTCGTGTTCAGATCCCGTTTTCTCCGGTAAACAAAATATTCTACATAAATCATTTTGTGAAACAATTTCAGAACAATGTGAGAGTATAATTTTCTCTGTGTTGGAGCTGTTGTTGTTTTTTTCTTCATGATTTAGCAGTAGCACCGTCTACTAGCTGTGGTTAGCTTAGCATGTAGCGTTAGCATCTGTTAAAGTATTTACTAAACAAATCTGTGGATAAATAATATAACTACATGTGTGTGTAATACATTTGCTGTACATACATATACTGTGTGTATGTGTATACTGTATGCATACTGTATATACAGTATATACATACATACTGCACATACATACTGTATTGTTTGTACTGTTTTGATTGTAGGTCCCTGTTACTCTCATGTGAATAAAGTAGTAGCAAACTTGGTCTTATTTTAGACTTTGTGATGCAAACATGACAGTTTATTCTTTTCTTTTTTTTTTAAGGGTACAGACGAGTGAAGGGCCAAGTTCCATCGTCTTGGATTCCGGAGGGGTTTGCTGCTTGCTCCAGTCGTCCAGTGGTCGTCCAGTGGTCCCACATGATTAGGAATCTGTTCCAGTTTGTTTAAAATCAGAAACTGCCCATCATTTCTTGTTGAAGAGTGTATTTGACCTGGTATTTATTCTGGTATTTATTCTGCAGCCAATCATTTTCATTAAAAGACATCAAATCACCCACAGTTCTCATATTGTATTCAGTTTCAAATGTTTTTAGTTTATAATTATAGCTTTTATTCTGAACTTTATCAATCTCCTCCCGGAGGAGGAACCATACAGCAACATGCATGTTTTTAAGTTTTGTACTTGTCAATAAAAAACTAAACTGGTAAGTTGCCAAAAAAACAATCACATCTAGTTTTTTTATTTGCAGTAGAACTTCTCATTAGACATTAAACAACGTATCTTATTGAAATAAAGAAGGTGAAACACAGCAACACCAAATGTACTTCAAACGCAGATTTATTTATAGAAATTATATTTTCACTCATTTGTTGCTGTGGTACATAACTGCACACAAACTTCTGGACCAACTGGAGTGTCATCCATCCCTGGACCAACTGGAGCGTCATCCATCCCTGGAACTCACCTTATGCAGAAATATAACAGAAAAGAGGAAAGTAAAAGTACAGTATACAAACGTTAGGATTCATTTATGAACACACACAAACACACACACCTAGATTATATATACTGTATAACTAAACACACACACATCTATATATATATATATAAATAAACACACACACACACACACCTAGATTATATATATA
>JBBPBX010018404.1:0-10931 GCA_038048925.1 Garcialebias charrua | reverse complement strand
ATATATATATATATATATATAAATAAACACAACACACACCTATATTATATATATATATATAAATAAATATACACACACAGCATACATATATAGGTGCGTGTGTTTATTTGCCAGTTATGAACGAAAATATTAGTATCATTTAATCACTGACTACATAAAATCATAACACTAAAAGCTGTCTCTTAAATCATACCTGGTGTTCTCGATCCTCTGGAGGATACAGAGTCTTTTTTCAGGTGGTTTCTCGTAGCCCAGCCACAAAGAAGGATGCAGGTTTTTGTTTTCGGAGCATGTTCAACACACACTAGTTGCAGCCACAAATTCAGCTTCGTCTGATTATTCTTACAGCCACGAACAGCGCAACAGGTACCCGAGCTCCACAAGACATCTTCGTGACAATATTAGCTCAAAATAACAGAAAACAGAACTTTAACAGAACTTCTACGATGCGCGCAGATTAGCAAATAAACAACGAGGAGCCAATGCAGAAATTCTACTTCCGGGGTCAAAACGGAAGTAAGTCCCATAATCGCTTATACAGTGACACCCTCAGGAATAAGGTGGATAGGACCTGTTTGTGTTGTCAATGCAGAAATGTTTTTTTTAACTGAGGCACTGAGGACTCCAGCATCTTTGGCACAATGTGGGCATTTTATTTTCAAAACACCATTGCTGAAGCAGGTGCAGGTGAGCAGAGCGTCCGGAGAAGCTCTAAGGTCTGGCTGGCTGCAGTTGATGTGTAGTCTGGAGTCCCAAAAACTGACGGATCCCGATGCTGCAGTTCAACGATGGCTTCATATGTCTGGCTGGCTGTTTTCACATCCCCATCTGACAAACAACAAAAAAATTTTTGTTATAATCTCCTCTAAACATCATTATCATTTGCTTTTATCTGTAATTATCAAGTTTTGAGTGTTTGTGTGATGACATGCTTGCTTTACAGTGCAGTGACCACACATTACTTGTCCCATCCTTCTCCAAGGACACCCATGGCTTTAGAGGATCTTTATACAGGAACTGACTGATTTAACCTGAAATGATACACATTACACATTAATACAGGCCTATTTATTTAGTGTTGACGATCATATGTTTCACTATTGTGGACATCTGCTGGTGTTTACTGACTGTGAGGACAGTCAGATGTTAGATACAGAGTCAGGATGTGCAATATGGCATAAAATTTTAAATTTTGGTAGTAAATGTAGTTTTGAAAATATAACAGTTTAGTTAAAATAAATCAACACTGAAATCAAGCTAAATTCAAAAAGAGAGGGAGAAAAATAATAACTACTGTATTTTTAAGCCTGTAAGTCACTGTTTTTTGCTAAATTTACATGCCCTGAGACTTATAGGCCAAAATGACATATTTATAGATTTTTTTCACATATTTATAAACAAGTTTTGGACAGATATTACCGTTTCCAATCATTCTGACGGAACCAAAAACAGCTGCACCACCTCGTCGAATTTGACCATTCAAGTGCATTTATTAAGCAAATGATAGACTCAGACACACCTCTGCTATAATTCTGAGCTAACAAATAATTGTTTAGGTGCTTTTTATTGTTAAATTTCAGATAAACGAGCGCATGCCTTCTTCCTGGTTCTCGTCCATCTCCGCGCGCGTGCACGAGCGCGAAACTAGTTTTAAATAAAGCAGATTTGACCATTGAAGTACATTTATTAAGAAAACGTTAGACTGAGAAACACCTCTGCTATAATTCCGAGCTAATCAAATAAATGTTTAGGTGATTTTCTTGTTAAAAATGTAGGAGAAAAGAGCGCGTGCTTGCTTCCTGTTTCTCACCCTCTGTGCGCGCGCGTGCACGAGCGCCAAGCGCAAAACTATTTTTAAATAAAGCAGATTAGACCATTAAAGTACATTTATTAACAAAACGTTAGACTGAGACACACCTCTCCTATAATTTCGAGCTAACAAATAATTGTTTAGGCAGCCTGGCTACTTTTCTTCAGAGAAAATAGCTGCGCCATGTTTTTTTTTTTCTTTTCCTAAAAGCCTCTGGCTGTTGCTGAAGCCAGTCTCTGAAACGGTCGTTTTGCAGTCCAAAAACGCTAAGAAACAGTTGCATGACTCACTGGAAATATGCTTAAAGTTAGAAAACACTCACCATTTACTATATATTCCAGAAGAGCTTTGTCTGTGTGAAGGCCACTCTCCCTCCCATTGTGGCTGGAGGTCTGCCAGCAAATAAAGAAAGGCCTGAACTTCTGCGTTTGACCACGGTTGTGACATATTTCTTTGTAAATACTCAAAAATATGCTCCTCCGACTTGGTGGTGTCTATTTTGGTGGGTGAAAAAGAAAATGGGGGATTGGATTTTGGTGGAAGACTGAAACCACGTACAGGTTGGCAACAATAAGAGAAACTGGAGACCCTATAGCACACCCATGTTTCTGCCTATAATATTGCTCCCCATATGTGAAGTAGGTTGACTGCAGGCACAGTTTAAAGAGTTGACACAGTTGTTCTGTGGAAAGCATGGTCCTGCTGCTCAGAGTGGTGTCTGATTTTAACCTTAAACAGACCACTGCCTCATCAACAGGAATGCACGTAAAGAGTGATGTGACATCAAAAGAGACCATTGTTTCATCAGTCTCCATGATGACATCCCTCACCTTGTCCACAAAGTCCAGAGGACACAGAGGAGGTAGAAAAGAGAGCCTTGACGTCCTTTTCAGGGAGA
This sequence comes from Garcialebias charrua, assembly GCA_038048925.1. Classification (NCBI taxonomy): domain Eukaryota; kingdom Metazoa; phylum Chordata; class Actinopteri; order Cyprinodontiformes; family Rivulidae; genus Garcialebias; species Garcialebias charrua. The sequence goes on along the minus strand of JBBPBX010018404.1, from coordinate 8,223 downwards.
CCACCAAGTCATTGGTTCAGGTATGTTGACGACACCTGGGTTAAAATTAAATCTCAGGAAGTCCAGCATTTCACTGATCACATCAACTCTATGGATAAATATATCAAGTTCACACAAGAAGATGTAAAAAATGGCAGGTTGGCTTTCTTGGACTGTGAGGCTTCAGTTTCTGATAGAGGAAATTTGCAAACTGAGGTGACCCGCAAACCCACCCACACAGACCAGTATTTATAGTTTGACTCCCATCACCCTCTGGAGCACAAGTTAGGAGTCATCAGGACTCTGTATCACAGAGCAGACAGCGTCCCCACTAACTCAGGAGCCAGACCGAAGGAGAAATCACACACAAAACAGGCTCTAGAGAAATGTGGATATCCTAACTGGGCCTTCCTGAAAGCAGAGAAGAAACCCAAACAGGACTCCAGCCAACCATCAGGTGAAAAGAAGGAAGTTAGGAGGCCCAGACTTCCCTCTCCCCAGCCACTTGGAGCAGCTCCTCCGGGGGAATCCCAAGGCGTTCCCAGGCCAGCCGAGAAACATAGTCCCTCCAGCGTGTCCTGGGTCTTCCTCTGGGTCTCCTCCCGGTGGGACATGCCCGGAACACCTCACCAGGGAGGCGTCCAGGAGGCATCCTAACCAGATGCCCGAGCCACCTCAACTGGCTCCTCTCGATGTGGAGAAGCAACGGCTCTACTCCGAGTCCCTCCCGGATGACTGAGCTTCTCACCCTATCTCTAAGGGAGAGTCCAGCCACCCTGCGGAGAAAACTCATTTCAGCCGCTTGTATCCGAGATCTTGTTCTTTCGGTCATAACCCAAAGCTCATGACCATAGATGAGGGTGGGAACGTAGATCGATCGGTAAATTGAGAGCTTTGCCTTTTGACTCAGCTCTCTCTTCACCACGACAGACCGGTACAGCGCCCGCTTCACTGCGGACGCTGCACCTATCCGCCTATCGATCTCACGCTCCAGTTTTCCCTCATTCGTGAACAAGATCCCGAGATACTTAAACTCCTCCACTTGGGGCAGGACCTCCTCCCCGACCCGGAGAGGGCATGCTACCCTTTTCCGGCTCAAGACCATGGCCTCGGATTTGGAGGAACTGATCCTCATCCCGGCCGCATCACACTCGGCTGCAAACCGCTCCAGTGAAAGTTGTAAATCACGAACTGATGAAGCCAGTAGGACCACATCATCTGCAAAAAACAGAGAAGCGATTCTAAGGTCACCAAAACGGATCCTCTCAACACCTTGGCTGCGCCTAGAAATTCTGTCCATAAAAGTTATGAACAGAATCGGTGACAAAGGGCAACCTTGGCGGAGTCCAACTCTCACCGGAAACGAGCCTGACTTACTGCCGGCAATGCGGACCAAGCTCTGACACCGGTCGTACAGGGACCTAACAGCCCTTATCAAAGGGCCTGGTACCCCATACTCCCGGAGTACCCCCCACAGAACCCCCCGAGGGACGCGGTCGAATGCCTTCTCCAAGTCCACAAAGCACATGTAAACTGGTTGGGCAAACTCCCACGCACCCTCCAGGACCCTATTGAGGGTGTAGAGCTGGTCCAGTGTTCCACGACCAGCACGAAAACCACACTGTTCCTCCTGAATCTGAGGTTCGACTATCCGACGGACTCTCCTCTCCAGGGGCCTCATGTATCAACCGTGCGTGCACACAAAAACCTTGCGTGCGTCACTATCCACGCAAAACCCCGTATGTATCAAAACTGAACTGAACGTGAATATGTGCGCATCCAGGTACATTTCCACGCAAGCCCCAGAGCACGCGTACGCACGTTTCTGTGGTTCTTGTTCCTTTGGCGACACTTACAGGTGATTCAGAGAAACTGAAGCCCCACAGTCTGTGGTTGACTTTAAGAGCGGCTTGAAGACCTTTCTTTTCAACCGAGCATACTATACTCCTCATGATTCTACTTTTGATCTTAGCTGATACTGTTGTTGATTTTAATTGTTTTATTATTTGTTTTATTGACATTCAATTATGTTGCACCTTGTAGCACTTTGAGATTTTCATTAATGAAAAGTGCGTTATAAATTGAATTCATTATTATTATTATTATTATTATTATTATTATTATTATTATTATTATTATTATTATTATTATTATTATTATTAACTGTTCATGATGTGAAAATGATTAATATTCCCACCAAACACACATGATAACAATTATTACATCCACATGGACGCAAATAAAGGACGCGCAAAGTTGTGCAAAAAATACATTTGACAGGAACGGATTCAGCCTTACTGGAGGATATAATACATAGTGTAACACGCAGATCATTTATTTATAAACAGATATAATTTTCTGATCTATGATATGGCTTATCAGCCGTTTTCAGGAATAATCCTTTTTCATTTTGGCACTGCGCTCTGGAGCACAACGCATGCATGCACAACGCGTGCAGAAGCAGCGATCAAACTGTTCCCGAGCTTTCCAGAGGGAGCTGGCAGGTCGATCGGGACTGTGCCATTCCAGTCCACACAAAGCCGGATCATAGAATGGTCTCATCCATATGATTCCAAAGGCTGAGTGGTCGCGGTTTGGAGCGCGCGCACCCTCGCCGGTGTTACACGGCAGTGGAGGTGTTTAATAATCTGCGTTTATTGTAGATTTCTCCAAAATGACACGTGAAAGTACACCATATATAACTTGTAGGAGAGTGAAAGCTTCACAGACAAACAGATGCGCACAAGGCTGCGGCGCGCGCTGCGCGCAGCGTTTGGAGACTCCAACATCACGTCATGTCATGAAAACTCTCCACTGAGACGCACAGACTCGTTTCTTCATATCAGCTATTAAATGAACAAAGATCTATGTTCAACCAAACATCCAAGTTCCTCTGTGTTTACAGTAATTATGGTAATAAACTCGTGCGCAAAGTTAATATTTTCACTCAGAATGAATGGAGCCGGTTGCGCACCAAAGCAGGGTGCGCGCACACACAAATACCGACACACAATCACTCGTTCTTTGTGTGATAAACACCTTTTATTACTATTCTTACTTAGGATTATCTTCCTCACTCATCCATCCATCCATCCATTTTCTTCCGCTTATCCGGGGTCGGGTCGCGGGGGTAGCAGCCTAAGTAGGGAGGCCCAGACTTCCCTCTCCCCAGCCACTTGGAGCAGCTCCTCTGGGGGAATCCCAAGGCGTTCCCAGGCCAGCCGAGAAACATAGTCCCTCCAGCGTATCCTGGGTCTTCCTCTGGGTCTCCTCCCGGTGGGACATGCCCGGAACACCTCACCAGGGAGGCGTCCAGGAGGCATCCTAACCAGATGCCCGAGCCACCTCAACTGGCTCCTCTCGATGTGGAGAAGCAGCGGCTCTACTCCGAGTCCCTCCCGGATGACTGAGCTTCTCACCCTATCTCTAAGGGAGAGTCCAGCCACCCTGCGGAGAAAACTCATTTCAGCCGCTTGTATCCGAGATCTTGTTCTTTCGGTCATAACCCAAAGCTCATGACCATAGATGAGGGTGGGAACGTAGATCGATCGGTAAATTGAGAGCTTTGCCTTTTGACTCAGCTCTCTCTTCACCACGACAGACCGGTACAGCGCCCGCTTCACTGCGGACGCTGCACCTATCCGCCTATCGATCTCACGCTCCAGTTTTCCCTCATTCGTGAACAAGATCCCGAGATACTTAAACTCCTCCACTTGGGGCAGGACCTCCTCCCCGACCCGGAGAGGGCACGCTACCCTTTTCCGGCTCAAGACCATGGCCTCGGATTTGGAGGAACTGATCCTCATCCCGGCCGCATCGCATTCAGCTGCAAACCGCTCCAGTGAAAGCTGTAGATCACGAGCTGATGAAGCCAATAGGACCACATCATCTGCAAAAAACAGAGAAGCGATTCTAAGGCCACCAAAACGGATCCTCTCAACACCTTGGCTGCGCCTAGAAATTCTGTCCATAAAAGTTATAAACAGAATCGGTGACAAAGGGCAACCTTGGCGGAGTCCAACTCTCACCGGAAACGAGCCTGACATACTGCCGGCAATGCGGACCGGCATCCTCCCCCACCATCGGAGCCAACTCACCACCAGGTAGTGGTCAGTTGACAGCTCCGCCCCTCTCTTCACCCGAGTGTCCAGGACATGCGGCCGCAGATCAGATGAGACGACAACAAAGTCGATCATTGAACTACGACCTAGGGTGTCCTGGTGCCAAGAGCACATATGGACACCCTTATGCCTGAACATGGTGTTCGTTATGGACAATCCATGACGAGCACAGAAGTCCAACAACAGAACACCACTCGGGTTCAGATCAGGGGGGCCGTTCCTCCCAACCACACCCCTCCAGGTCTCACTGTCATTGCCCACGTGAGCGTTGAAGTCCCCCAGCAGAACAAGGGAGTCCCCAGGAGGCGCACCCTCCAATACCCCCTCCAAGGACTCCAAAAAGGGTGGGTAATCTGCGCTGCCGTTCGGCGCATAGGCACAAACAACAGTCAGAGCCCGTCCCCCCACACGTAGGCGAAGGGAGGCTACCCTCTCGTTCACCGGGGTGAACCCCAACGTACAGGCACCGAGATGGGGGGCAACAAGTATGCCCACTCCTGCTCGGCGCCTCTCACCAGGGGCAACTCCAGAGTGGAAGAGTGTCCAACCCCTCTCAAGGAAACTGGTTCCAGAGCCAGAGCCATGCGTTGAGGTGAGTCCGACTATTTCTAGCCGGAACCTCTCAACCTCACACACTAGCTCAGGCTCCTTCCCCACCAGAGAGGTGACATTCCATGTCCCAATGGCCAGCTTCTGTAGCCGAGGATCAGACCGCCAGGGTCCCCGCCCTCGGCCACCACCCATTCCACAATGCACCCGACCCCTTTGGCCCCTCCCACAGGTGGTGAGCCTATGGGAAGGGGGACCCACGTCTCCTCTTCGGGCTGTGCCCGGCCGAGCTCCATGGGTGAAAGCCCGGCCACCAGGCGCTCGCCAACGTGCCCCTCCTCCGGGCCTGGCTCCAGAGTGGGGCCCCGGTGACCCGCGTCCGGGCGAGGGAACATTGTTTCCATTTATATTACTCATCATAAGGGGTCTTGTGGGCTGCGCTTTGTCTCGTCCCTCACCTAGGACCTGTCTGCCTTGGGTGACCCTACTAGGGGCATAAAGCCCCTGACAGCATAGCTCCTAGGATCATTGGGACACTCAAACCCCTCCACCACGGTAAGGTGGCAGCCCAGGGAGGGGCTCATATTATATTAAATTCATTATTTTCCTGAATCTAGAAATCATTTCTGATCGCGCAGGGATCAAACAAACATGTCCTTCACACATGCAGGAAGTAATTTGCATCTGTTTAACATATGTAAATGAAGGCGTGTCAGGGGAGGTGTCTGACGTGCGCTCATTTCCACGTTGATTGTGATGTACAAAAGGAATGTGCGTGGATTCCGGTGTACGCACGGTTTGATACATCTGGATTTTTTTGTGCGTAGGCAGATTTCTGGATTTGACCGTGCGGCACTTTTCAGTAAGAAATCCACGCAAGTCTTTGTACATGAGGCCCCAGAACCCCTGAATAGACCTTATCAAGGAGGCTTAAGAGTGTGATCCCCCTATAGTTGGAACACACCCTACGGTCCCCCTTTTTGAATAGGGGAACCACCACCCAGTCTGCCAATCCAAGGGAACTGCCCCCGATGTCCACGCGATATTGCAGAGTCGCGTAAGCCAACACAACCCTACAACATCCAGAGCCCTAAGGAACTCCGGGCGAATCTCATCCACCCCCGGAGCCTTGCCACCGCGGAGCTTTTTAACCACCTCGGCGACCTCAGCACCAGAGATCGGAGAACCCGACCCAAAGTCCCCAGGCTCCGCTTCCTCAGTGGAAGACGTGCCAGTAGGATTGAGGAGGTCTTCGAAGTATTCCGCCCACCGACTCACAACATCCCGAGTTGAGGTCAGCAGCACGCCACCCCCACCATAAATGGTGTTGGTCGCGTACCTCTTTCCCCCCCTGAGACGCCGGATGGTGGACCAGAATCGCCTCGAAGCCGTACGGAAGTCATTCTCCATGGCCTCTCCGAACTCCTCCCACGCCCGAGTTTTTGCCTCAGCAACCACCCGAGCCGCATGCCGCTTGGACTGCCGGTACCTATCAGCTGCTTCCGGGGTCCCACAAGCCAAAAAGGCCCAATAGGACTCCTTCTTCAGCCTGACAGCATCCCTCACTGCCGGTGTCCACCACCGGGTTCGAGGGTTGCCACCACGACAGGCACCAACAACCTTGCGGCCACAGCTCCGATAAGCTACCTCGACAATAGAGGCGCGGAACATGGCCCACTCGGACTCCATGTCCCCCGCCTCCCTCGGAACGTGTTCAAAGCTCTCCCGGAGGTGGGAGTTAAAGCTCCGTCTTACGGGAGACTCTGCCAGACGTTCCCAGCAGACCCTCACAATACGTTTGGGTCTGCCAGGTCTGACCGGCATCCTCCCCCACCATCGGAGCCAACTCACCACCAGGTAGTGGTCAGTTGACAGCTCCGCCCCTCTCTTCACCCGAGTGTCCAAGACATGCGGCCGCAGATCAGATGAGACGACAACAAAGTCGATCATCGAACTGCGACCTAGGGTGTCCTGGTGCCAAGAGCACATATGGACACCCTTATGCTTAAACATGGTGTTCGTTATGGACAATCCATGACGAGCACAGAAGTCCAATAACAGAACACCACTCTGGTTCAGATCAGGGGGGCCGTTCCTCCCAACCACACCCCTCCAGGTCTCACTGTCATTGCCCACGTGAGCGTTGAAGTCCCCCAGTAGAACAAGGGAGTCCCCAGGAGGCGCACTCTCCAATACCCCCTCCAAGGACTCCAAAAAGGGTGGGTAGTCTGAGCTGCCGTTTGGTGCATAGGCACAAACAACAGTCAGAGCCCGTCCCCCCACACGTAGGCGAAGGGAGGCTACCCTCTCGTTCACCGGGGTGAACCCCAACGTACAGGCACCAAGATGGGGGGCAACCAGTATGCCCACTCCTGCTCGGCGCCTCTCACCAGGGGCAACTCCAGAGTGGAAGAGTGTCCAACCCCTCTCAAGGAAACTGGTTCCAGAGCCAGAGCCATGCGTTGAGGTGAGTCCGACTATTTCTAGTCGGAAACTCTCAACCTCACACACTAGCTCAGGCTCCTTCCCCACCAGAGAGGTGACATTCCATGTCCCAATGGCCAGCTTCTGTAGCCGAGGATCAGACCGCCAGGGTCCCCGCCCTCGGCCACCACCCATCTCACATTGCACCCGACCCCTTTGGCCCCTCCCACAGGTGGTGAGCCCATGGGAAGGGGGACCCACGTCTCCTCTTCGGGCTGTGCCCGGCCGGGCTCCATGGGTAAAAGCCCGGCCACCAGGCGCTCGCCAGCGTGCCCCACCTCCGGGCCTGGCTCCAGAGTGGGGCCCCGGTGACCCGCGTCCGGGCGAGGGAAAACTTAGTCCATTTATTTCACTCATCATAGGGGTTTTTGGGCTGCACTTTGTCTGGTCCCTCACCTAGGACCTGTCTGCCTTGGGTGACCCTACTAGGGGCATGAAGCCCCTGACAGCATAGCTCCTAGGATCATTGGGACACTCAAACCCCTCCACCACGGTAAGGTGGCAGCCCAAGGAGGGGACATTTAGCCCACTTGGGGTAAATACAGTTAGCCCAAAGGGCTTCCCATGTTGGGCCCATTATACTAAAACCACATGGGTCGCCTATAATAATGCCCATTTTTGTCCCATTCCCAGTTAGCCCACATATAATAGAACTGGGGCCTATATATCTATGCCCAGGTTCAACCCATGTAAGGTCAGCCCACACTTATCCCAATTGGGGTGAATACAGTTAGCCCACATGTGCTTCCCATGCTGGACCCATTATACCAAAACCACATGGGTCCCATATAATATCACCCATTTCAACCCATGTAAGGTCAGCCCACTCTTATACCACTTGGGGTAAATACAGTCTGCCCACATGGGCTTCCCATGCAGGGCCCATTATACTAAAACCACATGGTCCCATGTAAAATTGCCCATTTGTGTCCCATTGCCAGTTAGCCCACATAAAAGTGGGCTAGCTGTGGGCTAAAACGCTGGGTGTACACATGAATGATAACCTCAGCTGGAGCAACAACACCACCAGCCTGATCAAAAAAGGTCATCAGAGACTCTACTTCCTCAGACGGCTGAGACGAGCTGGTCT
>JBBPBX010018403.1:34729-45649 GCA_038048925.1 Garcialebias charrua | reverse complement strand
CTTTTAAGATTATAGCCAAACTGTGTCTTTACAAATGAATTTTAAAAATATTAAACGCCTGTCGAAGGTGCAAGTATTATAGTTATATTATAGTACCATATGTATTATAGTTGTATTATAGTATTGTATGTATTATAGTTATATTATAGTACCGTATGTATTATAGTTATATTATAGTACCGTATGTATTATAGTTGTATTATAGTATTGTATGTATTATAGTTATATTATAGTAGCATATGTATTATAGTTATAGTGTTCATCTGTCCGTGAACTTTCTCTTGTCTCGCCTATAACTTCTAACCCGCTCAAGATAAACATCATATACACACACACCATCACTAAACGGAGTGTTGCAGAATATTTTCATCCCTCCAGCTCTAAGGTCAAGGTCACAAATCAAGGTCAAATATCACACAGGTCTTTGCTTGTACAGAACTGCCCCTAACTTCAGATCTGCTCAAGATAATTTAACGAAACATCAAATACATATTGCATCATCACTAGTTGGAGTGTCGCGTAATATTTTCATCACCTCAGCTCTAAGGTCAAGGTCACAAATCAAGGTCAAATATTATACAGGTCTTTGCTTTTACTGCCCCTAACTTCTGATCCGCTCAAGATAATTTAACAAAACATCATATACACACACGCCATCACTAGACGGAGTGTTGCGTAATATTTTCATCCCTCCAGATCTAAGGTCAAGGTCACAAATCAAGGTCAAATATCATACAGGTCTTTGTTTGTGTGGGCCATTGCTACAGATTGTTGTATTAAAGTTTGTCCATGGGCGTACAATGTGCTGCATACTGTACTCTCGTTTGTTTAAATACAAAATACAAACAATATGTTTTTATGTGATTTGACATCACTTAAGGAAATAGTTTTCTTGCTGTTTCAGGTATACTGAACGCTTACAGCTCTGCGTTGTGGATTGGCCTCAATGACCTGGACCTCAGTGGAGGCTGGCAGTGGTCCGACTCTTCACCACTCAAGTATCTAAACTGGGAACCAGGTTCGCCTCAGAACGAGTGACACGCAGAAATAAAAGCTGTGCAACCACAACGTTTCATCTCAGAGAACACGTGGAGAGTTCTCTTTGCTCATCTGTTTTCTTCATTCAACTGTAGAGCAGCCGAACCTCGAAGAGGAGGAGAACTGCGTTGTGGTCCGGTCCGAGTCAGCCGGTCGTTGGCAGAACCGCGATTGTTCCGACGCTCTGCCTTACGCCTGTAAGAAAAGACCCAACGCCACTCTGGACCCCTTCACCACCGGTGCGTGAGAAAGCCTTTTAAAAAGTCTGATGGTGCAACGCCGTCCGTTCCAGCCCCGGTGCTCGGCCGACGTTTGGAAGCTAACGGTTTGAACGTGTCTGCAGATTCGTGGGCAGATGATCACAAGTACGAGTGCGACGTGGGCTGGCAGGCCTTCCAGGCTGGATGCTACAAGCTCAGCTCCGAGAAGAACGATTGGAACGCAGCCCAGAAAGCCTGCCAGAAGAGCGAGGCCAACCTGGTCAGCATCCACACGCTACCTGAGCTGGAGTTCATCATACGCAACCTGAAGAAAGGTCTGTCTTGAATTAACACTGGCTCTTTCAGTGTGTGCGCAACTTTTTCACAATTTGATTTTTTAATGCTCGACTTCATGTGGGTGCAGACTGATTCAACATCCACGCTTTTGTTTATTTATAATGTTCTGGTCTTTCGTTGCCTTCTAACTAAAGCTGCAGAGTTTGTGCCGTTTTAGCCGTTCATGCATCAAGTTGTTCAGCTCATTCTGGAGAGAAGGGACTTTTCAATCAAAATGGTTAATTTTATTTAAAATATTTTCCATATAGAAATTAGGGATGGGACAGATCCGATCCAGTATCGGTATCGGTATCCGATATCAGCATTATTTAAGTATCGGATATCGGATCCAACCTGCCGATATTTTTCCGATACCAGCTTCAAAGAGCACTTGTGTTCAATCACATTCAGTGACTGCCCTTTTTAACATGGTATGAGTTAAACCTAATGAAGATACAGGTAGTCCCCGAATTACGAGCGCTCTGATCTACGAGGTTCCAGACTTACGAGCGGCGAATTTTTGGAAAAAACGCAAAAAATACTGAGTTTTCATGTGTTTTTTCACCACAGTTAGTTAGCTAAGCATATGGACACACGTTTCCGATCATTTTTATGCACTCATAAGCAGTTTTTGGATGAAAATAGAGTGTTTGTAGTCGCGCTAGCGAAAACCGTTCCAATTTACGAGCGAATTTCCGGATTTACGAGAGACATGGCGGCCGTTCCAAATTACGAGATTTCCGGTTTACGAGCGCCTCGTTGTAACGGATCTCGCTCGTAAATCGGGGACTACCTGTACTCTTAAGCCTTACAATAGGGAACCCACTGACTTTAACAGCACACAGGACAGGAGGCAAGTATACCACACACATGTCCTCCTTACTCATGGTGCAGCTGAAAAAAAAAACTAAAAAAGCGCTAAGCATGATGGGAAAGACAACACAGCCACTCCCCTTAACCACTAAGAGAGTGGGTTTTGTTGTCTTACCCATTATAACCAATAGTTATAACCAATAGTTTGTCCAGCTAAAGCTGAAAAAAAAAAAAACGCTAAGCATTATGGGAAAGACAACAAAATCCACTCTCTTAGTGGTTAAGGAGAGTGGCTGTGTTGTCTTTCCCATCATGCTTAGGACTTTTTTAGTTTTTTTCAGCTGCACCATGAGTAAGGAGGACATGTGTGTGGTATACTTGCCTCCTGTCCTGTGTGCTGTTAAAGTCAGTGGGTTCCCTATTGTAAGACTTATGAGCGTCTTCATTGGGTTTATCTCACACAATGTTAAAATGAATAGTTTGGGTACGAAAGTTTCATTATACAGAGTCACATACCTGAACAGTATCGGATCGGAAAAGTATTGGTATCGGTCGATACTCAGTTATGAAGTATCGGATCGGAAGTGAGAAATGTGGATCGGTGCATCCCTAATGTTGTTGCTGTTTGTTTTGTTTTTTTGGGAGAAAAAAACGATCCAACCTTAGTCCCTCAGTCAGTTCCCTTCAGTGGCCAGACTGAAAGCTGCCACAGCTCCGGACGTGGGTCTAGAAGCTACCCACGTGCCTGAATCAGCAGGTAAAACTGCAAACAGCTTATTTTCTTTAAAACTCGCAACTGTTAAGAAGCAGCAGCTTAAACGTGTCAGTTCTGCCACAGATCAGGTTTGTAAAAGTCAAAGTTGTCTCTTTGCTTCTAAATTGTGAGATAATAAGTTTTCCACACAGCAGCATGTCTGTCCCAGCAGCAGTGCCCTGCCCTCACGCTGAACAAACACACAGGCATCTATTATGTGGGAACCTCTTTTTCCCTCCTCTTTTTGTGGAACAGTCGATTCATCCCGACATGAAACAGATTACTCAGCACGCAGTGGGAAGAGTCCCAGTTGTTTCCCACCACTCAGACTCAGGAAAGGGAAACTATTCAGGGAGGAAAAATCATTGCATAACAAATTGTAACTTTTTTAAAGTGATTCAGAAAGATACAAGCTGAGCTTTCACTTAAACTTTAATTTAGTAACAAAAGTGATTTAAAATGAAGCTACTTCTCACTTATATTTCCAAGTACAGGGAGTCCTCGACTTACGAACGAGTTCCGGACCTAAGGACCGTTCGTAACCCGATTTTGACGTGTCGGAACCCATAGCACGTGCGTTCGTAAGTCCAGATTTTCGTTCGTAAGTCGGAAAATGTATGCTAGCGCTGCGCCAAACACCCGTTTTTCAACACAAACTTACATACTGGTTCATAAACATGCACAGAACTTTGTTTACAAATGGTTAGCTAACACACTTTCATCTAAAAACACCTAACAACACATACCAGTGCTGTATTAATGTACAACTGTTCGTAAGTCTGTTCGTAAGTCCGACTTGCCGTAAGTCGAGGACTCCCTGTATTTGGCACTTTTGTACCTAGATAAGCCCAGTTTTTATTTTTGTCAGTGAACTTTCAGAAAAGGGTGGACTGCCCTCTTTGGGTTGGGGGTGAGGTTCTGCCTCAAGTGGAGGAGTTCAAGTAACTCGGGTCTTCGTTCATGAATGAGGAAAGAATGAAGCGAGATCAGCTGATTGAATGGTGCAGCTTCTTCGGTATTGCAGATGATGTGTCGGTCCAATATGGTGAAGATATGCTGGTGAAGATTCTCAGTCGTCCAGGACATGATAACATCAAAAAGGCATTCAATACAAGATCAACTGGACTTTATTTGTTGAATTTGTTGAATTTGGTGAAGAGAACACTGAGCTGCTAGGCAAAGCTCGTTGTTTACCGGACGGTCTGCATTCCATGAAAATAATGAAACTTTGGACCCACATAAAAAAAAAAACGATGTGATTCGTTACACCTAAATGTATCCGTTTATCTCAAACTAAATGTATAATTTGGCTGAAATAATACATTTTAAGTGGATATCAAGCAAAATCAAAATATTTACATTCATTCAAAGTGAAAATTTAAGTTGTATTAATCATGAACCATTTTTTTTTCTTTAACTTTGTTAGAAATTAACGTTTTCAGTTTGGTTCAACCTAATATTTACCACTACAGTAGTCCCTCGCGTGGTTTGTTGTCCGCGGACTCGCTCCAAGTAAGATTGGACATGACACACAATTGGCTGATTGATGGACGAGTCGCACTATCGGCATGGCATTTTTATTTAAAATCGAATCTTTTAAACGATTTAGCACCTAATGCATAGGTGCACAGGTCTGTGTGCAGCCCACAGCTGCAGGAGAAGCTTCCTCCTACAGCGTGTCATTTTCCGCTCTGCAGCGGAGAAGTGGGCGTGGCCGAGAGCGCTGGCAGGTGACAGAGAGAGAGAAATCATGACACGCTGTGCTCTTTTAGAGCATTTAAAGTTTAGATTCTAAACTCTAAACAATGTTTTCAAAACTTTAGAAACATTGCTTAGAATATTGCAAGAGTGTGGGAATAATTTAAGACACTTTTATATATATATATACAGGTAGTCCTCGACTTACGACGATTTTTGACGTAAGTCGGAACATACGTACATATTGCACACTATACATGTACAGTACTGTATTACCAAGCACTTAGCCTATCCTAACACAATACCTTAGATAATTATCAAAAAACACATATGTTTGGGAGCCATAGTGAAGGGCAAAAAGAGTTAATGGCCTACTGGAATGCTGGTGACGCTGTCCTCCTCGGTCCAGAGCGGTGTACTCCGCCGTATTCCGTTTACGACGTAAAACCACGTTCACAGTACAGTACAGTATTCCTCCGCCGCTGCACCGCGTACGGTACAATATTTTACGCCACTGTGCCGCTGCGTTACAACGTTTACGACGTAAAACCGCGTTCACAGTACAGTACAGTATTCCTCTGCCGCTGCACCGCGCACGGTACAATATTTTACGCCACTGCGCCGCTGCGTTACAACGTTTACGACGTAAAACCGCGTTCACAGTACAGTGCAGTATCCTCCGCCGCTGCACCGCGTACAGTACAATACTGTATTCTTCCACCGCTGCGCCGCTGCGTTGCGACGTTTATGACGTAAAACCGTGTAACTCGAAATAAGGCTTTTCATAGTAAATGGGAGATGCGTCATAACCACGAAATGTCGTAACCAGAGGACTACCTGTAAATACTAAAACAAACTACTACTTACTACTTGTACTACTATTCGTACTTGGTGGTTTTTCACTTATCTCTCGTCTTCAGGGTAAAGATCCCCTGCGATAAACGAGGGACTACTGTATATTAACTGTGTGCAAACAAACCACTTCACACTGATGCGTTGATGAAGGTCTAAAAGTGCAAACCGTTTCAGTGGAAAGCAAGGGTTCACCTTTCCAACCAGGAAGCAGTCGTCTCCAGACAGCGGGACAGACACAGCAGGAAGGCAGACGTCCATCACCTCCCCGTTGGTGGCTCTCTGGAATCTTCCTCTGGAAAGACCTGAAACTTGGAGAGCGTAGACGTCCTGCAGCCTCATCAGCCCCCTCGCAGCCCCCCGCAGGTCTTCCACTCTGGGCAGGTCAGCCTCCACTTCCTCATAGCCGGACCTGAGTGCTGGACGGCACGAGAGTTCAAGGTTAAACTTGTGAGGAAGAGAGTTTGAGATGTGCAGATGGAAGAGAGGAAAAGAGGCGACCTTCTGCGTTCCTCTCTGCTTCGTTGCTGTAAACGACGTTTAGCCACTCTGAGTGCAAACGTTTGATAAGAGTGAAGGCCACCAACGGGTTCCCCACGGCTGCTGCAGACTCTTCGTACAGTTCTGTGTGCAGGGCCGACACTTTGGCATAAAAACTGAGGGAAAGATGGGGATGCAGATATAGAAAAGTATAGGAATACATAAAACAGCCAAGTACTTACAGAGTAAATATCTAACAAGGTTGAGCCAGGTGCTCTGGACGGATTCTTCTTTGTTGAAACATTTCGTCTCTTGTCCAAAAGACTCCTTCAGTCTGAGGAGCTGCAACAAATTCAGTCTAAAGTGGATCAACTGAACAGCTGGTTCTGGATGTCACCAGTAAACTTACTGGTGACATCCAGAACCAGCTGTTCAGTAAAAGGAGAACCATCCGCAAAACGACTTGACGGCTGCTTGCTATTTACAGAGGCCCGAGTCTTCTCCTTCTTTTGGCTTTTCCCTCTTCAGAGGTCGCCACAGTGAGTCATCGTCCTCCATCTCTGTCCTCTGCATCCTCTGTCCTCACTCCAACTCCCCCCATGTCCTCTCGAACTGCATCCATGTATCTCTTTGTCTTTTTCCTGGCATTTCCTGCATTTCTAACATCCTTCTACCAATATACCCACTGTCCCTCCTCTGGACATGTCCAAACCATCTCAGTCTGGTCTCTCTAACTTTATCAACCTGTGCTGAACCTCTGATGATCGTGCTCTGATCATCTCACTTTGATGAACTCACGTTATAGTTTTGGCAAAAGTGTTTAACGTAGGATGTCCTTCNGTCGTAAATCCATTTTTCAGCAAAAATCATTAAACATTCAGCGGTCAAGCTATTTTTTCTTCGTCTTTTATCTTCAGCTGCACATTTGTTTTTTTAGACTCGTGTTGCAAAGGTTTCCCTCTGGAAACTGAAACAAAGGAACAACATTTAGTCTGATATTGACTTGACTGATTTATATACACAGATTTTTAGCATTTGTTCTACAAGCTACAACAAGGGAGATTAGATCAGATGAGCCTGTGATCGGGAGGTCACTGGTTTGAATCCCCAGACTGGCACAAAAATTTGGGTGGGCATAGTGAAGCAAGACATCTGCCTTCCCCATCATTTACTGTACCTCAGTTGTGGGCCCTTGAGCAAGGTTTTTAACCTCCCAGCTGCTACCCAGGCAGCCTTCTTCACCCATTAAGGATTAATTGAGTTTTTTTTTTTAAATACCATGATTAAAAGTCAAAAGCAGTTTAATAAAACTAATCTACATAGAGTTGAAATTGTTATTATTATTGTTATTAGACCTTTATTTGTACAGGTTAGTTCCCACTGAGCCTCGAAGACTCATATACAAGAGAGACCTGTTGCATACAACATACAGGTAGATGAGAAAAAGAACACAAGGATGGAGGAAGACAGAAAAAAATCATGTCTCACCATTTTCTCACTGGGAAACAGTATAAAAGATGCAAAAAAGACCTCGCAACATACAATGACATACTAATACATTTATGCAAAGAACGAAGGTGGTGAGTTGTCCATGGACACTCCAGTAAGTTCCAAAGTTCTAACAAGATGGTACAGTGTCTATCAGCACCATGGTTCTGACAAGACCACAGAGCTTCAAGTCTACATGTCCTCCAGGAGATATTTGAGATAAGTTGACCTGTCCAAGGTCCGCAAGGAGGCTGACCTCAGATAAACAACAGTTGTTTGTGCGGCCAGACTCTGTTTTCTGTCTGCCTTGAAGTTCTGCTGCTACACTCAATGGTGACTCCAAACAGCCAGATGTGTGGACATTCCGCCTGATCCGTGCTCGTTAGCTTTCTCCAAAGTTGAATCCTTCATGCCAGCGAGCTCCAGGAGCCGCAAGTGGCCCACGATTCTCAGAAATTGTGTCCAGCTTGTGGTTGAGCTCGTTAAGCACGAGTCTGAGAGCTCGAGACACAAATGAGTCCTTCACAAAAGGCTGGCAGCTTTACCATGGTCCAAACTGCCGCCGACGTCTTCCTAATTTGTCCATATCCATGGTAACCGCTGGTTCCAAAAAGCAGAAACCCTGCTATCATAAATCCAATAATGTACACATCTTCTACATCCTCCATGGGCAGAGCAGAGAGGCACATCATCTTCCACAACCCCCAGGAATCAATGACGTACCCAGCTGCGTGGGTCCGTTCAGGGCATGAGGGCTCTCCAGCAACCTGTTGTCTGGCAGAACAAAAGAAACCTCATCTTGATGATAATCCTCTGGTGACAGATTGTTGTTGGATAAATAAATATCCTTTCGTCATCTCTGTTTACTCAAAAAAGCCACTCTGAGGACAAGAGAAGATCTTTAACCACGGGTCATGATAAGGCTTTCACAGATAAACAAAAGTTACATGCTTAGAGCCTCGTCAGTGAGAATCTGCACCGGACAGTGAGGCAGGAAGTGTTTTATGATACACGCTCATCAGACAGTGGCCTCGACTTCCCAGCTTCCACATGAGGAGAAGGCCTTTGAGTTTCATCAGATGCCTCCGTGTGCCTGCAGGCTCCTCTCTGAGCCGACAAAAGCCTCTTTGACCTCACACACATGGTTCAACATTAGTTTAACATTAGTTTGTGATAAACATCCATAACCTTTACCTAAATTCCCCTGACATATTATATTTTATGATATGTTCAGAACAGTTTAAACAGCAGCTGCTTTTAGATCAACTCGTGTCAAAAATAAAAAAAGTTAGTTCCTGAAAGCGCTTCATCTTTTTAATTCACTAAAAGTCGTAAAACATCTTGTTAACTTAACTGTTTATCTGTCTGTATTTTTTTTCCGTGTTATTAGATATTGATCAGTTATGGCTTGGCCTCCATGACACCGACATGCAAATGAACTTCCAGTGGACCGACCACACGCCTGTCATCTTCACCTTCTGGCACCCGTTTGAGCCCAACAACTTCCGCAACACCCAGGAGGACTGTGTGTCCATGTGGGGCCCCGTGAGTGACCCTCGTCCCCTTTAGAGACCCCCTAACGACCCCAGACTCTCAGCGAGTCTCCTCCATGAGCGTATGTTGACCATCTGTTTCTGTTTTGGTCCTGTCATCGTCTGCAGGAAGGGCGCTGGGACGACAGCCCCTGCAACCTGACTCTGCCCTCCATCTGCAAGAAAGCAGGAACAAAGAGAGACGAGAAGCCACAGCAACAAGAGTGCAAACAAGTACTTTACGTTACTTCACATTCTGTTGTAATACTATTTATACAGGTAGTCCTCGACTTACGACGTAGATCCGTTCCTATGCGGCGGCGTAAACCGATTTGCAACGTAAGTCAGACATACGTACGAACTGCACCATACACATGTACAGTACTGTATTACTAAGCACTTAGCCTAGCCTAACACAGTACCCTACATAATTATCAAAAAACACATAGATTTGAGAGCCATAATGAAGGAAAAAAGAGTTTATGGCCTACTGGGATGCTGGTGACGCTGTCCTCGGTCCATCCGCTGTATTCCTTATTCCGTTTATGACATAAAACCGCGTTCACAGTACAGTACAGTATTCCGCCGCCGTTGCACCGCATACAGTACAATATTTTCTGCCGCTGCTTTACGACGTTTATGACGTAAAACCGGTCCATCCGCCGTATTCCGCATTCCGTTTACAACGTAAAACCGCATTCACAATACAGTGCAGTATTCCTCTGCCGCTATGTTTACGACGTAAAACCGGTCCATCCGCCGTATTCCGCATTCCGTTTACGACGTAAAACCGCGTTCACAGTACAGTTTTGTTTTGTTTTTTGAATGTCCAGAGGACCAGACTTAGCTTTTTTTAGAGAGTACAGTGCAGTATTCCTCCGCCGCTACGTTTACGACGTAAAACCGGTCCATCCACCGTATTCCGCATTCCGTTTACGACGTAAAACCGCGTTCACAGTACAGTTTTGTTTTGTTTTTTGAATGTCCAAAGGACCAGACTTAGCTTTTTTTAGAGAGTACAGTGCAGTATTCCTCTGCCGCTACGTTTACGACGTAAAACCGGTCCATCCACCGTATTCCGCATTCCGTTTACAATGTAAAACCGCATTCACAATACAGTGCAGTATTCCTACGCCGCTGCGTTTACGACGTAAAACCGGTCCATCCGCCGTTTTCCGCATTTTGTTTACGACATAAAACTGCGTAACTCGAAATAAGGCTTTTCATAGTAAATGGGAGATGCATTGTAACCACGAAACGTCGTAACCCGAGGACTACCTGTAGTTTATTCTTTTTTTTTTTTAACAATTAAACTATTTTCACATAAAGTAGTAGTCCCTCGTTTACCGTGGGGGATCCGTACCCTGAAGCCTCGCGATAAGTTAAACACCGCAAAGTAGGAATAGTAGTGCATGTAGTAAGAGTATATATATATATATATATATATATATATATATATATATATACAGGTAGTCCCCGATTTACGAGCGCTCTGATCTGCGAGGTTCCAGACTTACGAGCTGCGAATTTTTGGAAAAAACGAAAAAAATACTGAGTTTTCATGTGTTTTTTCACTACAGTTAGTTAGTTAAGCATATAAACACACGTTTCCGATCATTTTTATGCACTCAAAAGTAGTTTTTAGATGAAAATAGAGTGTTTTTAGTCGCGCTAGCGAATGGCGGTCGTTCCAAATTACGAGATTTCCGGTTTACGAGCGCCTCGTTGT